>JASAND010031897.1:0-21553 GCA_030248195.1 Trissonchulus latispiculum | reverse complement strand
ACAATATACGCGACTAAGGGTCGTTTCACAAAAAACTTAAACTACTTAACTTAAACGACTTAACTTAAACTAC
Source organism: Trissonchulus latispiculum (assembly GCA_030248195.1). Taxonomy (NCBI): domain Eukaryota; kingdom Metazoa; phylum Nematoda; class Enoplea; order Enoplida; family Ironidae; genus Trissonchulus; species Trissonchulus latispiculum. The sequence goes on along the minus strand of JASAND010031897.1, from coordinate 21,480 downwards.
TTAAACTTCTTAAAAAATTCGTTTCATAAATAAACGACTTAAACTACTTAAAATACTTAAACGGCTTAGTGGCTTAAACGACTTAACTTAAACGACTTAATTTAAGTAGTTTAAGTAGTTTAAGTCATTTATTTATGAAACGAATTTTTAAGAAGTTTAAGTTAAGCCGTTTAAGTTAAGTCGTTTAAGCCGACTTTTAATGAAACGAATAACATCGAAATGGTAGTTTAAAGGTGCTGGTCCGGTATTTGCAGCAAACTTTGAAAGACAGTAAATTACTCAATTCTTGGAGTTCAACGATAATCCTGGTATTACTTTAAAGCTTGGAATGTGCTTGTTATAATTGCGCAGAGCACAGCTGGTTTAGTTCAATAGTTCTATTTGGACATGCAATTGCATGAAAACAATTTCGAACATGGATTTCTCCAAGTGTACGAAAGCTAAAGAAAAGCGACCAGTTCCAGCTTCGCAAGAAACGTCTTCCCAAGGACTATCCTTTATGAAATTGTTTAACGAGCAAACAAGCTCAATATTTTGAGAAAACTGTTAATTTTGTCTGTTTCGCCAAAATTTTTTAAGTTCTGGCGAATTAAAGCCAATTTCTTTAAAACCCAATTTTTTATGTTTTCGACAATGATATAGCAAATTTGACTAAATTTCAACAGTAATTATAGTTTAAAAGATACGGACCAGCTGCTGTTTCCTTTGTGCAGTGTATTTTACTATAATTTCTAATTTCTAATTTTGCATTTCTAATATATTACTAAAAGTAGGCCTTAGGCTTAAGTGGGCCAGCGGATATAAAATTATCGATTAGGGTTGCTCTCGCAGGCATTTTTTTGGCTAAAGCGATAGCTTGTCAAAGTTACAAAGTGTTGGCAAAATCCAGGTTACGCATACATTTTGCCGATTTCTCCATCACAAAATGAGTTCATAGTAACTAAGAAATGGTCCACCAGCTACTGGGCAGAGGTATCGAATGATGTAAAAGATGTCTCGGCAAAAAATTACTTTAGCCGGTAAAAAATCTCAACTTCACTTCTTCAAAAAATCATTAGTTTAATTAAATTAATTAATTAATTAATTAAATTAATTAATAATAATAATATTAATATTAATTTCATTGTATAGTTAAAAATGTTCAGCCACATTTTGATGTATGATGGCTTCTTCGCTCCCAGAATTAAATGAATACTAATGGTTCAAAGTTGATGTCGCCAAAAGGAATCACCACGATAAGCTACCATGTGTAATTGTTACTTATAAATGTAAAAAAATTTTAGTCATGCTAAAATTGTTGTGTGCTAGAGTAGAGCTGGGGCCGGTTCCACTAAAACCGGTTGGAACCGGAACCGGAACCGGAACCGAACCGGAAGGATTTTTAGAACCGGAACCGGAACCGGAACCGGTAGAATTTGGAACCGGCCGGTTCCAGGCTCAAAAATTGAGCTTGAACTAAAATTTTTCCAAAATGTCAAATTTGGAATAGTTGGATTTTGGGCCAGCAGCATTGGATTCTGATTCATGAGTCTCTTGTCTCTGAAGCTGAAGCTAGAACTGCGTTGGCACGAATGTAGAATCATTAGCGAATTTTATAATTCGAAATCGGCGATTGCTACATACCAGTATTCGAATAGTTGTTTACATTTCAAGATTACTTAACGAATAGCTCGATGAACGAATATTCTAAATATTTGTTTATTCTCACTTAGTTAATTGCTTTAATATATATTAATACGGAAGATTTTTGCATTTGTTGCAGGATTTCGACTCGAGCTAAACTGAATCTAGAATGACCAAAATGTATTGATATTGATGGTAGTTACATGCAGCAAACTTTGAACGACAGTAAATTTATTCAATTTTTGGACTTCAACGATAATTTTTAAATCATGTTAAAGCTTGCTTAAATTTAATAATTTTAAAGTTACTACAAGTTTGCAGAGTACGGCAGTGTCACAACAAATGCCCGACTTGGACATGCGATAACACGAAAACAAGTTTTAAACGGATTGATTTCTCGACGTGTGGGAAGCTAAGGAGCGATCACAGCTCACGCTACAAAAAGCGCTTACCGAGGGCTATTTGTTCTGGAAATTACTTAATGAACAAAAAAGCTCAATATTTTCAGAAAATGTAAACTTTGTCCGAATTTCGCCAAAAGCTTCAAGCTTGTACGCATATATTTCTCCCGAACAAAATTTACCAAACACAAAACTTAAAAATTTCTCTGAACAGTTTTCTCATGTGTGCGTAAAGACGCTTTTTAATTGCTGGAATGAGTTGAGAGGAATCCGTGTTCATAAGAATCTAGCCGCAATGTTCAAAATTTCGTATCTTCATTGCTGTGCTTAGGCAGAGATGCTGCAGAGCAGAGAGACCAAACTCGAAAACCAAACCAAAATCAAACAAGCTGTGAAATCCAATTTTCCTTATTATCACTTAAACCGCAAGGGATCGAAGAATACTTTGAAGTTGTAAGTTTTGGTGAGAACATTCGAATGAATATAGGTTTGTAATAGTTTTATTTTAATTAATTTCGTTACTTTTGCTTCCAAAACGCAGCTTCTTTTAAAACGCCTTCAATTATATATTCTTTGGATATAAGCTGGAGCCAATATTATCTCCGAAGAACAATTTAAATTTTGCAGAAGCAGAAACATTTGAAAACTGCTAGTACCCCTTTTCCTATTTTTCAAAAATTCGTAAGTGAAGGTGCATAAATAGAAGAGACGTCGGCATAACTAATCTGTTGTTAGGAACTAAATACCTACATTCATAGAGGTGTGTCTGAGTGAAAGAGCACTAAATTAAATTTTAATATTTCCTTTCTTTCAAATATCTTAGCTACATTTTAAATTTCTGGAAACATCGTTCGGAAGCGACTGTAGTTTTTAAAATAAATTTAAAACTAGCTTTAAGCAATTCTTATAATTTTTTGAAATGTTTTCCTGCTTTTAAGATTTCTTTGGGTTGGTAGGCGCTCTTGGTATATATACCGCGCTGTTTGTTCATTTTTTAAATCCATAATTTCAGGTTATACCATACAGGTATCATAAACATTTTGATACACAGTACCACTGAACAGTCAACTGTCGAAACAATTTTGTATCTTATGGCAAAAGTAAATATTAAAAGTTTCAATGTAGGGTATGGTAGGTTACAAGATGTCCAAAAATGTTCTACAGTAACAAATCAAAATTAATTCAAAACATTAAGAAAAACTGTTGTCCAGTTGCTTGATATGTTTAATCCAATTGATTTATACTATTGCTTCTTCATTTTGATTGTATAAGCCCTATAGGGGCCTACAACAAATGTTAAATAACAAAGAAAATTATCACTACAAATTTTGTACTTGGAACCGGGAACCGGAAGCTAGAACCGGAACCGGAACCGGAACCGGTACCCTAGAACCGGAACCGGAACCGGTTTCGAAAATTGGAACCGGCCCCAGCTCTATGCTAGAGCCAGAGCAAGCCCTAGAGTGTTGCCATTGAGTCAAAATCATCTTATGCAAGTCAGCTTGTTAATTGTGTAAAAAACAATTGGTTCTCATTTGGGACAACATTTTCAAGCAAATCAAGCTTTGCTTTGTTCATTTAGAAGGCTTCTTTTTCATTTAGAAGCTGATACAAGCTAAAATTAGACAAAAAATTTAGTATTTGAAGTATTAACGGATCTTAAAAAATAGTTACGCTTGTACCGGTATTTTAGAATTAAAGCACTCGTTGAGAGCTTTCGAACAATATAAGAACGACTTTTCAACTCCCAAAATTGCGTAAGTTATGAAGCTTTTAAAATGGCCATTCAAATGCACATTCTTTCGTTTAAGTCGTTTAAGCCCCGTAAATTTACGGAGCTTAAAAATGACTGATTTTGAACTGCATTTAAGCGGTCTACTTAAACTACTTAAACTAAGTAGTTTTTATGAAAGCAGTTCTACTTAAACGGCTTAAAGTTTAAGTCGCTGAGAGTTTAAGTAGACCTGTATTTGTGAAACGCCACTTTACTTAAAGTTTAAGTAGCTGGTTTTTTGTGAAAGGGGGTCTACTTAAACGACTTAAGTTAAGTCGTTTAAGTCGTTTAAGCCGTTTAAGTAGAAATCGGTTTCACAAAAACCACTTCGTTTAAGTTAAGCCGTTTAAGTACCTTTTGTGAATCGACCCTAAGCTATGTTACAAAGAAATATAGATTGTACATTCGAATGAGAAAGAACTATTCAGATTGTCCACCAACTATGAACATAGAACAACAACATCTACCAACATAGAACTACACTACAGCTTAAAAGCAAAAGCTAATGACCTACCGAAGATCTTTTGCCAGTGTCGATATTTTTTGGCGCAGAAATTAGTTTTTTCTGCAAAATTGCTGATTTTTCGAAAGATAGGCATTTTACGACCAAGCTATTTTGCGAAATTGTATTTTTTGCATTTCAGCATATTTATTCATTCCTTAGAATCAATTTGTTGCATGAATTATGCCGACAACTGTGTCCAGTAGTTCTGAGTGCGCCAATGGGGAACCTCAGACCCCGAAATTCACAAAACAGCGATTTTTCAAAATTTTCAAAATATGGATATTATATATCAATCGAAAGCTCTCAGTGCAGGGATGAATTCTTCTCATAGAACTATGGCTCGGAAATGCTTCTATAATGGTTGTGCACTATCTACACCGGCCCCCAAAGTGCACCACCTAAAATTTGACTGCTTGCTACTCATTCGAAATAAGAAGATAGACCATGAGTCGCATACCAAAAATTAGCCAATCATCTTGTGTATTTCGTCATGTAAAAATTATTTCTATTGGATGTTTGCATAAAACGCGCTAACCAGCCAAAGGATTAAAATTGAATCCAGTGGTGCAGATTGCGCATTGTACATAAACTAGGTCCATCTGCAAAAACTTGGTAATTTAAAAATGCGGCTGTGAACTTAAAATTCAACGAGTATAGTGCACAACCACTATATTTTAAGTTAAGCGCTCTTAAAAATTTCATTACATCGGGTGGAACAAGGGCTTTGTTTCATCGGTAAATCATTTAAGGAAGCTTCTGATCATGCTTATCTGGCTTGAATCTGTTCAAAAATGTTTTTATTAATTGTTTTTAAATGTGCATAACAAAATAAGCTAAATATGTGCATTTGATTTGCGCAAACTTGCTTCAGTTGTCTGCAGCACCCTCATTTTCGCTGATATTCAAATTGTACTCAATGAATAGCTCATAACTTACGGAGAACTGAACGAAACAACTCAAAATTTAAACTTCAAATGTACGACATATATGGCTAGATTATATGTGAAAATGAGCAAAATCCGTTGTCTAAAAATTTTTCACGATGGGCCCCCCCTTAAGTACTTTTTGTGAATCGACCCAATGTAACAGTACAGTAGAAGTTGGGTAAAGTTAAAGTTTTAAGGATTAGAGATGTTAAAGGTTATCTCGGATTAGGGTAAACTCGTCTATAGTTGACACTTTTTGACAAAAATTCATTCCGAGAAAAATTACTCAAAATTTTCAGCGGCTACCTCATAAATTTTATATCAAGTAAAAGAACGTTTTCTCCTCTTTCTAGCGACATATCACATGTAGTTTTGTATTGAGAAGTTGAAAAATTCTTCGCAAAACTGTAACTGTACTAAATTTTTGACAGCTCGGATAATGTGGACACATAGTCCGGGCTAAGTGGACACAACTCGGCTAATGTTGTCACGAACGTTTTACACGTATTTCAGACTGCAATAAAAGCCAAAAACAAGAAATTGGTAACAAATGTTAAAATGATCAAATTAGTGGTTTTGCGGGAGAAGTTTTAAAACTTTTTGTCCTGCCAAGTTCCCACTCCTGTAGGCCTCACAACTTCACCAATTGAGCTGAAACGTTGTAATGCTTTTAAATGCGCTGATTTCGAATATGCAAACAAATTTCGACTTAAAGGAATATAATTCTTTGATTTCGGGGTGTCCACTATACCCGGCGAAATTGTCAACTTAGGCCGAGTTGTTTGAAATTTGATAGAAAATAGAAAAAATTCAGAAAAATTTTTTGCACTGCGAAATTTTAATTTTCATTAGCTTATATTAATCTGCGCAAAATTTGCTTTCGGATGATTATAAGGTTTTCAACTTCACTGGCGGAAATTGGCACGAACTCAAGCTCTGAAGCTTAGTATTTTTGCCAAAATCCTTAGCATTTTTGAACTTTCACAAAATGCTTGATGTTTGGATGCTTCGTATTCGCAGTGTGTCCAAAGTATAAGCATCACAAATGATATGTCGTTGGATAGCCCAAAGATTGCGCTATCACATGTAGTTATTTTCCGCAGAAGAAAATATTCCTACTGGATTTTATTTGCACAGACGCTTAGTGTTGTCAACTATACCCGAGTGTCCACTATAAACGAGTTTACCCTAGTTCAATTTGGAAATGTCAAAAATTATCTATATTCTGATCAAAACAAAAGGAATTGAAAACGTATGATGTTTATTTACCTGTGACGACAATCAGGAAGACCAGAGAACCAACTTAGAAAGTGGGGGATTCGGGGGCGGTGCAGAAAAAGAGAGAATCTAAAGGGTTGTCTGGGCTAGAAAGAAAATGAGCCCCCAAACCGGACCGAGGTAAAAATAATGGGTCTTGTCTCGTTTACCCCCCCCCAGTACTCAAAATCCCTAAAACTTGACCAAATGAGCTAACATTTGGTGTGGGTATGTTTTCGACCACGCTGAGTTCAAATATCGCAAAATTTTTCGATTTCGCGAAATTCGAAATTTTTCGATTTCTAAGGGGGGGACCAAGGGAAACCGAAAAATTTTTTGTCCTCGATTTTGCTGAAAAGATGTATATAGGGGTTTTCAGGGTCGTAGAACACGAATCTGAAGTCCGTTTTTTGATTCAGCTTTCCGTTCGCTCAGTATAAGCTTACATCTCAAGCTTAAATCTTTAGCTTATACTGAGCGAACGGAAAGCTGAATCGAAAAACGGACTTCAGATTCGTGTTCTACGACCCCGAAAACCCCTATATACATCTTTTCAGCAAAATCGAAGACAAAAAATTTTTCGGTTTTCCCTGGTCCCCCCTTAGAAATCGAAAAATTTCGAATTTCGCGAAATCGAAAAATTTTGCGATATTTGAACTCAGCGTGGTCGAAAACATACCCACACCAAATTTTAGCTCATTTGGTCAAGTTTTAAAGATTTTTAGTACTGGGGGGGGGTAATCGAGACAAGACCCAAAATAATGTATAAAAAAGGAGCGGTTGCTAAAGGGGTGCTCAGTTTACAGTCCCACTTTGGTTTCATTATACCGCATGGGGAGTAGAGGTTGTTCACTGACAGGAGTGGAATGACTGCCGTTGGCGAGAGTGCGGGTAAGTAACACTTGAATTGGTGTGTGTGTGTGTGTGTGTGTGTGTATGTATGTGTATGTGTATGTGCGTGTGTGTGTGGTGTGTGTGTGTGCCAGAGATGACACTATAAGGGGATCGAGCTAGATTCGAAGAACGTGGCCTTGTACTGTTTGCACTAAAAACCATTTAGGCGCGGGCAGGTACTTTCCCCCTTTGTACTCGGCTGTAAATAAGCTGGTTGGTTACACGTGGAAGCTGGATGGCAAAGCAAAATAAGAGACCTGCTGTGCTGTGGCATAGCAGGCAAAACGTAATTAAGCAGTCTTTACACCTGTTTTAACGTAATGTATGTGTACGTAAAGTGTAATGTATGTGGACGCGCGTTCAAATTCTGTTAAAACTGTAAAATGTGTAAAAAAGTTTCAACCCTAATTCAAGTATATAAGTTAAATGTTTTAGTGCAGTGTAAGTGGTGAAATATGCAAATTACCCCTTGTTATTTCTGTGTGTGTATTTACTTCCGTGTTTATACTGTTTATACTTGATACTTCTGTTTACTTTGGCAGCTTACCTGTCTCTATCATCATCATCCTGCATCATCCTTGGCCGCAAAATGCCTAAAATGCGGCCGGCATAATCCTTGGCTACAAACTGCCTAAAATACGGCCCAAACTGTCTTTGGGTCTCAAACTGACTAAAATGCGCCCAAACTGTCTTTATGCCGCAAAATGTCTAAAATGCGGCCCGAAGTGTCTTTGGGACGCAAAATTCCTAAAATGCGGCTCAAACTGACTTTGGATCGAAAGGGAATTTAGGTCCTAGGATCATAAACCTATTTGATGGCACTGTAGGAATTTTTCTGTAGGACACTGGGCCCTCTATAACTCTACCTACAAATCCACCCTTGAAGAGCAAGGTGCGAAGCGTAGCTCGTAGCATCTGATATTACATTGCTACAGCTGCCTAAGTATCGAGTTGATAATAGCGAGGCTATCGATCAAGCAAGGCAACTTCCAGCTTATGTTCGGTTCATTCATACCTCTGCCCGTTTGTCTGCTCAGATATATACTGGTTCATATCTTTCGGTTTGTCCATTTGAGTTGTTGATTAGTTACCGTTTGCCGGTTGTTTGTTTGTTCGTAAGGGATGTCCGTTTAGACTTCAGCAACAAGTATGAATCAGTTTATAAAAGCAAACCAGACAAACGGACAAGCGGAAAATAGGTATGAACCCGGCTTTAGACTGTTCCCTAATGCTCAAAACAAGTATATATCTTTACTAGTTCAAAACACTAGTGCGATCACTTTAAGCATACGTACATAACAAGAAACAAAGACAAAAAAGCAAATAAGTTGAATTGAATTGTATTCCACAATTGCACCAACACAAAAAAGGAACAATTTTATGGAAAGAATCAAAAATCGCTGCCTCTTCCGGCGCTTAGTTTAACCGACAGATTATCTATAGAATCTATACAATTCTCTCAATTGTAGAGTAATGAATTTAAATGCAAGCATCCATTTTCCAAACTAATTAAATATATTTTTTCTTATTAATTTCTAAAAAAACAGGTAAACTGTTTTAACACAAATACGCAACAATTTTGATCAAGGACCATATTCTTGACCTCAGATTGACCACAGTGCAGGAAGCACAAAAATTGCGGGGCTTGGCATACTAGCTGGACAAAAACCGGTACGGACATATAATTTTGACCACGCTGAATTTATAAGTTCGCAGCAAGTTTATTCCGAGGTAACGAAAATATGAATTCTTCAGTTGAAAATTTAATTAATCTTGAAATTTTTTAGCTAAATTTTGTGACCACTTTAACACTTACTTGATCTCTTTGCAAAGTGAAAGATGTAATTTCGGCACCTTAGAGCTTACACACACCTGAACTCAGCGTGATCGAAAGAATATACACCCAATATATACAAAGCTTCAGTTCATCCGTTCACTGCGTTAAGTGAAGCACTTTTTAACTGGAGAGACAGATGAGTTTACAGCGCTGGAGTCTACTAGAAGTCGAGAACACGGCCCGTATTAATAGGCGTAGTCTTAAGCATCCCCGCTAGGTCCTGCAGTCTTTCCACAATCTTTCGGTTTCTTTTCTTCTGCCATTTTCACCAAAGCCTTGATAGCTTTGGCTCTCAGTTCAAGTTCAAGTAATCGCCGACCCTTCTCATCGACCGCTCCATCACCCGCGGCTGGCTCAGACGGGATTTCAGGCTCGGCAACCGCCTTCTCTTTCTTTCCGTGCTTCTTTTTCTTGCTAGGGCGAGACTTGTCGTTTTCCGACTTGCGCTTACGACTGCTACTGGCAGATTCTGGTCTGGATGGTGACAAGGTATTTTTGGCCGGCTGCTTTGACACCTTCTTTTCACGAAGCTCAGCATTCCGTGAAGAACTGCGCCGACGTGTAGGCTGATCATAATCATCGTAGTCAGGCTCAGATAAGGGGATAAATTTTTCCTCTGGGCGTAAGGGTCTCTGCCTGGCCGAGTGTGGCTCAACAGGCAGGGCATGCCTTGTGGGACGATAACCGCTTCCAGATGGAATGTCGTACGGGCCGTCTGCTCTAATCGAACGTTGTCTTGAACTGAGGCTCTTGTAGCTTGTCTGGTTACGACCCATGAGACCAGGAACGGCACCAGGACTACCAGATCGCTGCTGTGATAGACGCTGATGAGCCGACGGACGGCCAGCCTGGACAGGCCGTGAGCCACCCAGTGCTGGCGGTTCCTGGCGCCTGGGATAACGACTCCACGGGTCCCGGGGATGAGAAGGTACACTGGTGCCGTAGGATCGATGACGATCAGCGTCTTTGGGAATAAATAATCTGGACTGCTGGACAGGTTCTTTTCGCTGAGACGGTGGAGGAGGAGCAACCTGTGACTGAGAACGACCGCCAGGGTCTCCAAACAGGAAGTCATCAACTTCTTGCAGAGGTCTGGGACGGCGCACTTCATTCATTTCCGCCTCCGATTCATGTTCGGTTGACTCCTCTCTAGCAGGATGCCGACCTGCGGTTCTGGACATTGGCTGTAGTACGGAGGATTTCAGTCGCCTTTGTTCCAAGTATTCCGAGTTAGTCGATCGCAAGTTTACAGTTCGTCGCTTATCTGGTTGACTGACCACAGTAATGACTCTTGTAGAGGTGCGTTCTGCTGGAACCCATTCCTCAGAGGATGAACTGGAGCCATCATCAGTAGCTCTGTTCTCTCGAAACGATTTTGACGGTTTTTTCGACAATTTTTCAGTGCCAAATTCGCCCATACTTGTACTGCCTTTGCTAGTCTTAGCCTTAACAGTTTTGGCTGTTTGAGGTGATTCTGGCATCTTTGCTCGCAACACCGCTGACGCCTTGCGATCATTCTCCGCACCCGAAGCGGACTCCGACGAAGTGCTACCTTTCCTAGACGACCCCACCTTTTCCGCTGAAGGCTGCTTCAGTTTCCCATATCTGGCTTCCTGTTTGGATCGCTCTTCCACTTCCTTCTGCTGCTTTTTTAGTTCCAATCTTTTCTTCTGCAACTCAGCCAGCTTATTCAACTTTTCTGATTTCAGCATTTCCTGTTCCTTCTTCTTGCGAGTGAACTCTGCCACAAACTGCTGGGAAACGGCGGGATCAACAGGCTGCTTGGGCGGTTTCTGTGTTTTTTGCGAGGTTGTAGCCTCACTAGGACTGTCTACGGTTGTGCTTTCAGCCGGTACAATCTGAGGACCCTCTTTCGGCAGTGAAGGTCCAGCAACACCACTGGCATTAGTGCCGGTCCCGGGCCTAGGCGCTGCGCCATAAACTTTAGCCTGCTGAACGGCAGACTGTTTCTGTTTTTTCAGATTTTCATACAGTGCCTTCACAGGAACAACACTCAATCTTCCCTTGGTTATTTCTTCAGATCCTGCACGAGATGTTCCCGAGCTGGACGGACCCTGCTGTTGCTGTTGCTCCTGCTGAAAACTGGCCACAGCACGGTTTAGCTCTTCGGAGGGAACAGGAGGGGTCCGAGGTGGCCGCTCAGTTCCCGGAGGATAGGGTGGACTGTCGCCGGAACGAACCTGGGGAACTCCACCTACAGCCTGTCCAGCATCGTCGCTGTCATAGCTTTCATAGTCAGCTTCATTCACCTCCAGCAGGGGAGCCAACAAGTGTCCCGTCAAAGAAGATTGGACAGCGACTGGAGGTGAAATAGGCTCGGTAACCGGCAAACTGCCCTCTGCAGGTCCAGCAGGTGGATTGGAGGGCGGGCTGACAGGACTGAAAGGTTGGTCCAAGATCAACGTTTCTGAAGATTTAGGAACAGGCTCTGGTGACCGCGGCTCCAGGGGCACAAAAGGCTCTTCTTCTCCTTCGTGTTCGTGACCAGCGTTGGGCGGATTATCGGTAGGTACTGGAGAAACAGGTGTAAACGAAGCGTCACCCTGCTGTTCAACGGCAATAACTACTTCCTTAGTTGCTGAAGCTTCCACTTGCAAATCAGCCTGTTTTTCTTGAACTACCTGCTGCTCCTCTGGCAAATTTCGCGTAATATCCAGAATGTTTTGAGAAGTGGCATTCACAACATCACCAGAAACGTCAGCAACAGCGACATTGTCATCTGCATCCATGTTGTTGGAGGATTTCTGCTCATCTTCCTCACTGATCGGCGTAATGGAATTCTCATCAACTGTGGGTGTGGGAACTTGTTCCAGTTCCTCCATGGTTGCTGTATCAGTAGCAGGCTCAGACGGAGATTCAGTCAACTCTGGCTGACCGGGACTACCATCCAAAGTTCCCTGGTTCATCTGGGGTGACAGCTTCCCGTCTACTGACTGTGCCTGATCACCAGTACAGGCTGGTAAATCTTCCGATATCTTGGCAGTTTCTACAGATAAAAAGGATTGAACGGAACTTTTTTGAACAGCCGATGGCGGTTCCCCGGTCTCAATGGTCACAAATTCCGACGACGCAAACTGGTCAGAGTCGGGAGCTTCAAGCGCTGAGCAAGGCACTCCCATCTTTCCAGTGGAAGCAGACATTTCGCTGACCGCTGGCGGAGGCGCAGTTTCTTCACTGGCATTGTCAGCTTCAGAAATTAGGGTGGATGGTGCCGTGTCCAGGTCAGAAACATCGGGAGTCTTAGACCGGCGAAGCTGCTGCTGCAAACGCTTCGTTTGACTTTTCCGAGAAAAGTGGCCAATCAGTTCAATGGGAATGGTCACTGTCGCATCGCTGCCAAGAATAGTGGTCCCATCTTCTGCCGTCCGCAAAGGATAGCTGGGCGCTAGTGCCGTTTCCTTCTTATTCTTCTCTGGTTCGTCCACAATCGGTGGCAGCGGCTGTGAAGTGGTATCATTGATGCCAGCAAAATTTTGGTCATCTATTTCAAAATTATCTACAAACGTGGTATCATCCATCAGACCTGACTGATCCTTGCTCTTCTTACCTTCTTCATCAATTTCCCCTTCCTCTAGTTCAGACTCCACCGGAGACGGTGACCTGGAATGAGGATTTGGGGACAAACCGCCCTCATCGTGATGTGGTGGCGATACGACTTCACCAGGAGAGGCGGGTGGCGGAGAGCGCCATCCATGTGACGTGCGAAAACGTCGACCGCTCAACGGCTCTTCATCATCCTCATAGCGGTCATCGTGTTCCCAACGCCAGGAACGGTCCTTCCAGTCATTGCGCTGATACTTAGACAGATCGTTGGGACTATCCTCCCATTCATCGGCCCGCATGCGTCCTCTGTGTCGAGGTCGTGGCTCGCGTCCGCGTCTACGATCGGCTGCAGAGTCAGCATCAGCTTCATGAAATCGGTCGTGCTGCCATTTATCATCCTTATCCTGGTCTCTGACCCCGCGTTTGCGATGAGACATCAACCGGCCACCAGAAGAGCTGACGTGATGCTCCTTTTCAGACACTCTCTGCTTTCTAACGCCGGCCCTGGATTCATCATCAAAGTCTTCAATCGGAGAGGGTTGAGGAGAGGCCGCGGCGTCCTCGTCACTGCTGCTACTGAATGAGGATTCACTCTTTGGAGGAGTCATAGGGATATCTTCAATTTCATCTCGACTAGAAGCAGAGGATTCAGCACGATCACCGCCCTCCACATCCTCATGGCCACTCTTTGACTCGCTATCTTCACCCGACTCCTTATTACCAGACGACCGGCGTTTTCCCTTATCGTCATCCATTGGCTCTAAGCTGTCACCACGATCCACGGAAGGACTACGACCTTGCAGTTGCTGTGAATCATCGGAAGATTCCGCCGAGTCGCTTTGTTCAGCCTCTCCGCCCAATTCAGCCACCAACTGGCCGCGTCGGTAGGAACGTCTATGCGAACCTTGCTCGCCGTCCGATGGAAACGACTCTAGGGAGGGAGAACGGGAGGCGCGATCCGCTCGTTCTGTTTTCTCCTGATCGGTGGTGCCGGATGCCTTGCCATCGGCTTCAGCTTCCTTTTGAGGAACTGAAGGCTGCTGACCAGCTTCTGCTTCGTTGTCAGCATCGTCATCCTCATCATAGTCGATGGGAGACTGGGGGAAATCTTGAAGTCCATCAGCGCCGGACTGATCCTCACCAGTTCCTTCGCCAGCATTCGGTGATTCGGGATCCGGAGACAATGGCTGATCATACTGTTCACCTTCGTAAGCTTCAACCGAGCCCGTAGTCTGCTGGTCAGGAGAGGCCGGGGGCGATTCAACAACGATCTCGTCTGAAACAAAGCAAGAGCTCTATAGAATAATGTAAACAAGTGTCAAAAGAAAGTCAGTGAAAGGTACAAGATACAATACTTGGTCTTTCAATCATTCTACAATAAAAAATAAAAATAAACGTCTTCACAAAACAGAAACAGAAAAAGGTTCTCAAAGTGCACCGCGCTGTACCCTGCAGGTAGAGAGATAACTCTCAAGTTTCCCCCATAATGTACACATGCCCAATTATATAAATGAATGTAGTGGATATTTCATACTAGCTTAATTTCCCGTACTGACAAGACTACTATGGGCCTATTTCTTTAAAGATTAAAATGGTCGGATTAAACGGACTAAAAATCAGCCGGATTAAAATTTTAATTTCTATTTCTTTAATGCAGGATTAAACGGATTAAAAGGATTAAAATTAACTCGTTTAATCCGAATATTTTTAATCCGTGGATTAAACGAGTTGATTTTAATCCATTTAATCCACCATTAAAGAAATAGCGGTTAAAAATTTTAATCCGCCAACTTTTAATCCGTTTAATCCCCGTAGCTGCACGAGGATTAAAAGTTAGTTGAAAATGCAGGCGGAGAATTAAATGGATAAAAATTAACCTTTAAAGAAACAGCGATTAAGTAGGTAGGATTAAAATTAACTCGTTGATTTTTTAATCCAAAGTGTGAATAAAGAAACAGGATTAGATTAAAATTTTAATCCTAGGTGCATTAAAGAAATAGGATTAAAGTTAATCCGTTTAACTCGTTTAACTCGCTGGATTAAATTTTAATCCGTTTAATCCGAGGTGCTATTTCTTTAATGCGGATTAATTTTAATCTAATCCGTTTAATCTTTAAAGAAATAGGGCCTATGATCTCTTATAGGAAAAACATGGTATAATTTAGTTTGTAATCTCATTATTAGCTTGTAGCTAACACAAACCTTCCAAAGCAGGGTCCTCCTTCAGCACTGCTGATTCCTCATCCAGGGCTTGTTGTTCAGGCTCATCAGGAGAACGAGGTGTTGACGGTGAGGCCGGCTGATCCAAAACGGCTGGACCAGCATCAGTGTCAGCGCTGGCAGCGTCCTCATTCTCCACCTCCGCATCAGGAGAGGCTGGATGATCCGCTATCTTTCCATCGTCCGAAGCAATACCACTGGAACCCACCAGTTCTTCACTTTGAAATGCGTCATTGCGGCTTGACGGTCTAAAATAAGGTCAGTGGAATCCAAACACAAACAATGCAATAAATATGAAAGAAAAACATATAATTACATGTACATCAACCTGCTAATATTTCAGTAAAACTAACTGCTAAACTTAGCAGACGGGTAATTTTGGTACAAAGAGCAATAGTAAAGGACGTCAGTAAAATGCGGATTTTTCAGAGAACTAAAATTATAACTTTCCTCTATTCTACTTTTTAGAATGACATTGTATCTAACCTAGACCCACATTCGAAACAGTGTCATCGTTCAAACATACTGCACTGGCTTTCGCCTACAGGGGGGGGGGGGGCTCGCGGGGAAGAGGAAGTTGGAGCCCCGAACTTCCCAAATCACTCCTCCCCAGAATTGGAACTCCTCGCCCAAGACCAAAAGTGACAGGAATAGTAGGGTTTTGAGAGTAAATTTTTAAAAATTTCGCACATTTCAGGCTTTTTTAGAAATTTTAAGATAAAATTTAGATCAAAATGTGTTCAGTTTTTACCCACTATCACCAAGAGTACTATCACTCACTGATTTCTATTAGAGGCTTGTGGTGATTCCTGCTTCCGTTGACTTTGACTGATTTCTTCATTTGGAACATTAGACAAAACAGATTTTCTATCGGGCAAATCAGATGTTGAATCTGGCAACTGATCAGAAGGTGCCGCGTTTCCTGAATCCTGTGGCTCCGTTCCTACAACAAAAATTATTAAGTTAAAATTACGGTTGCAAACACCAGTTACTGAGAAATTCTATCAATTTCAGGTTGGTCCGTCAACCCCTGACATTGACATACTGTTTCAGCTACAAATGCGCTATCAATGAAAATCCCGTATGGTCACATCACACTTGAATTCCTTTTACTAAAAAATGGAAGAGGGCCTGTGGCACCTCCTGGGTACAACTGCTTCTTTTGTCCTTGGTGCAGGTCCATACTGTTTGCACATACACTCTTTGAGGACCCAGAGTTACCACCGTTTTTGTTGCCGCCGATGCACTTGCTGCTCACGTAAAGTTTGAGACTTGAATCGTGACTCTCTGTTAGCAATCAACTTATCTGTGCAACTATTCCAAAAACATTGTGGGCGGAGAGCCAGGATTGTTCAAGAGTATGACTACAGCAGAGGTGGATCTCAAACCGCATCCCACGACGTTCTTGCATCTGAACGACCTACGCAGGGGCAGCAAACTACACGAGTCTCGAAACTGTCCCGCAAACTCGAATTACTGGAATAGTAATAATAATTTCAGGGCTCCGTTAGCAATGTCTACTTAACAACAATCATTTATCGTCCTTAAAAGCTAACTGAATACTTAGCACGCAGCCATCTACAACTCAAACTAATTTGATCAATGCAAGCAAGAGTAAATGAAAGAGTACGACACCGTACCCTTCCAGTGTAATGGGCTGTAAGATGCTCTGAACACTAAGGCCGAAATCTCGGGGGTCACCTTATACACGCAATTTTGACATAAGGTATGTGATTAGCCAATTAGATGCGTTTTAGTTCAAACGCATATAAACACATGGTTAACACTGTTAACCGTGACCGCCCTCCCCGAGATTTTGGCCTTAGTGTTCGTTCAGAGCATCTTACATGCCAATTACACTAGGCATGGTATGGTGTCGCACTCTTCCTATCATTTACACTAGATGCAAGAAACTCCATGGTATAATAACAAATTGTACCTTTAGTAAGAAGGTAACCGACAAAATTGCAAACAAAATTCGCGAGGAAATCCTGAAGAACGAGCAGTACCAGCATTGCAGCAGCAATCGCGAGAAAGTTGTAGGAAAATGAGCAAGAAAAACGGAACTACTTGGATTAGATCGCAGAACGAATAAATGTATTAGCCACGGTTTTTTGCGTTAAATACTGCGTATTTACGCAGTCGAGCTTAAAAACACGCAGACAAAAACAAAAATACGCACCAAAATACAGAGACAAAATTCGATAGTGCTCTAAATTAATTTCTTGAGAAAATTTACCGTAGTCTGGCTCTGACTTCTTCGGGTGGGGAGGGGGTGCCCCTCAACCCCTCGCATAACTCTTCGATTCTACATTGATCCTTCCATCTACAGTTTATAGTCGAAGCCAAATAGACAAATCTGCCAGATTTCTATCTGGACTTAAATTATTGCCAGATCAGGCATGCCAGATAGCAAAATAAGATTGAAACATCTTTATTTCACTATCTGGAGTAAATTTCAAGGCATTTGTCTATCTGGCAGAAAGTAAAATTGTCAGATAGACAAATGACTTGAAATTTAGCAGATGCAAACACAGAGAACAATAAACTCCAATTATTAAAAGTCAAATATGACAAATTGTTTTGTATTCAATAAGAACATAATTTCTATAAATGCAAAGATATCAAGCTTTAAATTAATCTTCTAAACTAAAGCTGAACTAGGTACGTATTTTAAAAAACATTGGAAAGTGGTATAAGTAGTTTACGATTCCAAAACTTAATTTAATGAACTAGGTATGTATTTTAAAAAACATTGGAAAGTGGTATAAGTAGTTTACGATTCCAAAACTTAATTTAATTTTAAGTTATAAACCGCTACAATTGGAAAAGCACATGTACCTGAGTAAAATACTAATTGTTTCACTTAAGTTTCATTTAGTCTACATTTTACAATGATAATTTCAAGTTATAAACCGCTAGTTCTGTCAAAACAGATTCTGCATGATAAAATACTGAAAGGACATCGTTCATTTTTGTTGGAATTTAAATTCCTTGTTAGCGTTTCCGTATTTTGTCATTGTTTACTTAAATGAAAATGAAACAATTGCATACTATTTTACTCAGGTACGTGTGCTTTCCAATTTTAGCGGTTTATAAATTAAAATTAAACTAATATGACTCTTAATTGGAGTTTATTGTTCTCTGTGTTTGCATTCGGAAAAATTTCAAAGCATTTGTCTATATGGCAATTTACTTTCTGTCAGATAGACAAATGCCTGGCATGCCAGATAACAATCTTTCTCGAGATCTCATGATTTTCCATGGCGCGCAAAGGACTACGGTCCTTTTAGTGCACGCCCCCGAATAAACTTTTGAAGCTGAGATTCATATCCTTTCAATTGTTGCTTAAAGAAAAAATTAGAAACACAAGAAACCAGGTTTTCTGGTAGGCTATTCCAAATATTTGCAATTCTGTAGAAAAATGAACCTCCAGTACGATTTTTCTTAAATGCCTTAGGCCTGATACACAAGCTATTCTGTCTTCTCGTTCCGATGTCAGTCAAATAAGTAAAGCAATCATCAAACGAACAGTCATATACACTATGAGCAATATTATGCATTACACATAAATCGGCGATGATACGTCTCATTTCCAAAGACTGTAAATCACACTTGACAGGTCTTTGGTTATAGGTTAAGTATTCAAGTCCACGAAGACGTTTTGTGAAACTTCTCTGTACATTTTCAATGGCGTTAATATCTTTCAGCAGATAAGGAGACAAAATTGGAGTACAATACTCCAAAATGGGCCTTACGTAGACAATGAATAATTTAACCATCAGTTTTGTATCTCTACTGTTGAAACTTCGAAAAATAATACCAACCCTTTGACTAGCTTTAGACCTTAGTTCAAAAATATGCCGTGAAAAACTTAAATCATTGCAAATGGTAATTCCCAAATCACGAACAAAAATTGCTGTATCTATGGTTTCTCCACCCAAAGAATATTCTCTTCCTACATTCCGATTACCAATATGCATAACAAGACACTTCGACACCGAAACATTCATTTGCCAAATACCGGTCCAATTATCAACAGAATTTAAATCTGACTGTAGCATATCCCCATCCAATGCAGTATTTACAATTTTTGAAATCTTTGCATCATCAGCAAAAAGAATAGCTTCACCCAGAAGATTATCAACAAAATCATTAATGTACACAGCAAATAACAGTGGACCCAAAACAGACCCCTGCGGCAAACCGCTAGTTACTTCCTTTCAGGAGGACTTTGATGTACCTATCTTGACCCTCTGTAATCTCCCTGTAAGAAAAGCTTTGATCCATTGCAAAATTTTACGTCGAATTCCATAAGCCTCCAACTTTCATAAAAGTTTAGCGTGAGATACTGTATCAAATGCTCGCATAAGATCAATATAAACAACTTCAATGGAATCACCCTTATCAAAAGCATTGAACCAATGGTCTGGGCTTTTTCTAGGCGAAAAAAAGTGGGGGGGGGAATCCATAGGCGTAGATAAGGGGGGGGCGCCCGGGCGGGCGCCCCCCCGAAGCCCATTTGCCCCCCTGGAAATTTCGCTAGAGGAAAATTTTTAAGCTCGCGCTCAGCGCGAGCTTAGCATATTGCGCCAGTTTCCTCGGGAAAAGTAGTCTGAAAAATAAGTTTTGACCCTTTAATTTTTCAAAAAATCGCTAGCTCGAAGCGAAACTAGAAGAAAATTTCGTGCGAAGTTACTGGAAATATGGGTCTAAAACGTTATATTTCTAAAAATTTTCTACTGGGGACTGAGCCGCTAATACATGTAGTCCCGCTTGTCTGCGTTCTTACTCATATTACGAATTGCTATTACAAGTATTATGCATTAGGTATATTGATTAGGTGTACATTCCCTGAAATAAAAGTTCCTGTCTTTGGTCTTGCAGATGTGGCAATTAAAAAATTAACCTGTAATTTATTCCGTAAATGACTAAACTTATAGCTCATAGCTTAACAAAGAAAGTGCTCTAAATTAATTCCTGAGTGAGTCTAAAATTGAAAAATTTTGCAACTTCTGGGGGGCTCCGCATGTTATTCCTTGGCGACATTTGGGTTCTCCACAGCCCTACTATGTTAGCTCATATTATTTGCTGATCTGAAATACAATTGCTTTCATGTCTAACATATCAAAAATTCTCAAATTCTGGGGATTCAAAAGCAATTCAGTTCATAAAAGTTTAAAGTTGAAAATTATCAACTTTTAATTATTAAGCAGTTTTTTGGTGAAAACCGGAAATAAGTCAACTAATAATTAAGCCGTTTCTGGTGAAATTCTGAGAAAATTTCTCAAGTTTACTAATTAAGAATTATAGCTTCTGTAGCCGCTTTTGGTGAAAATCTGAATAAATCAATTTTATTTTGAAAAGTGTTGAAAGTTACGACTGTGGGTCACGGTAAAAATTGCTGAATTTCGGGGAGGGGGGGGGGTGGGGGTGGGTTTGGCACCCCCCCCCCCCCCCCCACCAAAGCGCCCACCCCGAAGCAAAGACCTATCTACGCCACTGGGGGAATCTAAAGTGGTCTAAAATCGCTAAAAATGCAGTAAAAATAGCCTGTTTTCTACATATACTGCTATAACTATGCCTAAAAGTCAGTGTTGGGAGTCTCGGTCTCGGTCTCGCCCAATAGCCGAGACTTGGGCAGTCTCGGTCTCGGTCTCGCTCATCCAGAAGTCTCGGTCTCGGACCGAGACCAAAATTTTTTGAAAACATCAAATTTCAGCGAAAATTTTAAATTAAGGTAACCAAAATTAGCTGACGAAGTGCAGAAACCGTATGTTTGTGTTAAAGCTCCTAATACTGTTCCTAAGCCTCAAAAACTGGAAGAAATTAAATTTAAACTTGAAATTGCTAGTCTCGGTCTCGCCCAAAAGCCGAGACTTGGCCAGTCTCGGTCTCGGTCTCGGTGCCCTGGTCTCGGTCTCGTTCTCGTTCTCGGTCTCGGTCTCGTTCTCGGTCTCGGTCTCGTTCTCGGTCTCGGTGAAATCTCGGTCTCGCCTAACCCTGCTAAAAGTGCTCAAAAATTGAGTTTGAGTACCAAAATAGACTATTTTTGACCAAAAAATTCCGGCGAAGCAGGAAAATTTTTGAAAATTTTGATAAAAATCAATAAAATTTGGCATTTTCTGGGCACCTTATAGTGAGTGGGGGAGGGAAGCCTAAAAAAGTGGGGGTGGGGCCGAGTGGGGGGAAGGGGCAGATGGTGTGTACACCGAAGCAGTTGGGTAAGGGTAGGCTTTTATGCATAAAACCATGTTGACAAGAAGTAATTAAATTATATATAACTAGACAAATGATTAACCATAAACGGCTTGAGAACTCGTTCGAATATTCTGCAACAGACTACCGTTAAACTGACTGCTCTGTAGTTTTTTGGGCATTTTCGACTACCTTTCTTAAAAATAGGACAAACATCTGCTTTTAGCCAATCATCAGGCAAAGCAGAATCCATCAAAGACTTTTTGAAGATTTTAAACAGT
>JASAND010031896.1:0-16577 GCA_030248195.1 Trissonchulus latispiculum | reverse complement strand
TTTGAAAATTGTTAGGGGGGCGGGGTCGCCGAAAATTTTTGTGAGGGGGATCGGGGACCACATCGGCATCCGCAGCCTCCCCATGGTTCGGGGGTGGATGATGATGAATACGATTTTGCAAAAGTAAACCTACGAAAATTGTGCGAAACCGGGAAACGTATGAAAATTTGGGAACCCAGAAATCACGAGGAGAAGAAAAACCCGAAGAGGGGGGTGTAGTTTCCCCCTGTAAGAATACCCTGCATATAGAGGTGGTGATTCATTTATATGCAATATGCATACGTATCTTTTTACGAAAGTGTTCTGATCGGAGCAAAAATTTGATTTTTGTGATTTTTGGAGGAATTTTTACACATTTACTTACTTACAGTTACTTAACATTATTAATGCCATAACATTTGTTTAGATTCTAAGTTTTTATCGTCAACGAGTATTGCCGCACACTCTGCACCATGGCAATGCAACGCAAACAAAATGTGAGCTGCCTCGAAGTAAATAGGATACTCTATGTGCGCAACTTGCCCTACAAAATTACTGCTGAAAAAATGTCTCCTATTTTTGGCAAATATGGGCTACGACAGATTCGGGTCGGCAATACGAATGAAACTCGTGGAACTGCCTACGTTGTCTATGAGGACATTTTCGATGCTAAGAACGCTTGCGATCACCTGTCTAGTTCAATGTTTGCAATCGCTATCTTGTCGTACTATATTATCAAGCCACCAAGGTAGGTGTATGACGGTTAGTGTTACCGATTGTTTTGAAAGTGGCTAAAGCAGGAAATATAAATTGCTTTGATTTATTTGGCGGTACGTACATATTATATCCTCCCCCAAAAGACCCCAAATTTCCTATACGTATAAGTGTCAGTGAACGTGAGATTTGTATTTTATGCGCTGGCCAGTTTTACTTGTGGTTACTAAATCAAATAGAATTGGAAATTTGAAACTCCGGTTTCATTTTTAAGTTGTTATAACAAACAATAATCAGGAATGATTATAAAGGCAAGGTAGGTAGGTATATTTACTTCCCGCCCGCTTGCCGGTGAGCTTCCGCGAGGTCCCACAAAGGAGACTTACGAGAAAACTGTAAATGTAGGAAACTTTACTCGGAGAGTCACCCCCTGTACGTTTTAGTTTGCACAGACAAGCTGAGCGTACCATGACCATGCCGTGCAGAATAGGAGTCTAAATTCCATCAACGATTCAGACCGCATGGCAGACTTCCTTTAACGCTCGGTCCCCTAAGTGGTCGCTGGTCACCGGTCACGATAGCTTGTCGGCTTACCTGACTGGTATATGTCTGTTTTACCATCCTTTCACAAGATTCCAGTGATCATCTCCGAATACCACAGATTTGAGAAAAATCCATGGCTGGCTCCTTCCGTTATCTCACCCTTCCTAATTAAATCCTCCCTAAGCAAGAGGCCACCACGCAACTCAAAACCATGAAAACATTTATACTTTGTCTTTACTATACAATACGAATGCATAATATATCGATGACAGTTTACTGCTCCCGTCTGTAGCGACCTCTTGCTAAATAAGGCTAAGCAATGCAAAGGCTTCGGTCTGGTCTTCCTATCTGGGTGTGAAACTACCTTGGGAGAGGAAAGGCCCTATTGTCCACGTTGGACAGTGTCCGCTGCTCCTTTTATGCCGACATAGTGAACGTATATACTTATGTTTACGAACATATTTTTGTTAGCCCTTTGGAGGTTGAAGTGTTCATGTCAAGAAAAGAAGTGTTTTGAGCCTGTCGCATAAAAGCAGCAATAGCATCGCAGTAGCCATCGCGCCCAATGGCTGAGAGCCGCCAGCCACGGGAGCTATAAAGACAAGCGATATACTATATATAATTACAGATCCCTGCATACACTGATAATCAAACTGTTATATATATATACTTTATTGTGATTTCGACTGGTTTATTTTAGGCGTACAAACGGATGGAAACGGATAAAGCGAAAGATGAACTGGAAAGAGTGAAACAGAAATATGGTTTGGGCGGTGATATTAAGACTCCTAAACGAGAGCAAACTTAATTTGTTTCGTTTTTGAATGCTGTTCTGTTTTAATTCAGTTGAGAATGATTGCCTCATGTTGTTTACTGTACGTAATCTATGGCAAATAATTGTTTTTTGTATGTAAATTTCTGTATGTTGTTGTACTGTTGTAAATAAACTTTATATACAGTGCTCTTTGTCAATTCGTGTGTAAAGTTTTACTTACGGTATTTCGCCGTGGTGGACTTGTATGCTCCGAGGCTGCAGAAAGGAAGAAAATTGAATTAGCGTTTCAAATTTTGAGTATTAAAGCCAGGTACCTAAGAATTAAGTTCGTTGGGCTTGCAGAAAGCGCGAGTGAAAAGTGTTTTTAGTTATATAAGTTTACACCGTGTGTACAGTAATGAAGATACGATCGAGAAGTCTGATCCACGATGCTGTCTTTCAATCAATTTTGTGAAGCAATAACTATTCTATCGTGTGAACTGTCTTTGTCAAACAAAATAGTCACTGTTAGATGGCTCCCACCACCCTTTTCCTACCATTCCATTCCAACATGCTTCAAATTTCTACTGGTTATTTATTATGACGAAACAGATTCCTGCATAAGAAATAAAAATGCTCCTAAAGAGCAAAGAAAGGAATATGAGTCAACATGGAACATGTAAAATGCTAAATATTGTCGGTTGTAAATTAAGAATAAGACAAGCATGTAAAATGCTCATATGAGTCTGGTGAGGTTGGAAAGTGCAGAAGACAAGTTTGTACACGCACCAATATGAGTGCATGCCAAATAGACTCATATTGGCATGCCGTAAAAAAACAATAATGCATGCATCCATTGCGTAATTCTAACGGATATATTTCTACCCAGGAGTTAAGACGAATAAGTTGCGTTATTGACGTCACATGGATATCCCAACCATGGTCAACATTGTCAACTTTTCTCCTTAGGAAACTGTTAAACCGCTGTTAGTCAACAATGCGCCGACGGACGGATATATATAACATTTTTAATAAGCGTTTATATAACTCATGTATTCAGAGACTCAAAGTTAAATCTGATGTTAACTTTCGTGACAATACACGACAATGTCAGCACGACAAGACAGGGTGGTTTTAGGGTGGATGACAGGATGCTCCACAGGTTACGCACGTATATACGTGTATTGTCACGAAAGTTAACATCAGATTTAACTTTGAGTCTCTGAATACATGAGTTATACAAACGCTTATTAAAAATGTTATATATATCCGTCCGTCGGCGCATTGTTGACTAACAGCGGTTTAACAGTTTCCTAAGGAGAAAAGTTGACAATGTTGAGGTTGACCATGGTTGGGATATCCATGTGACGTCAATAACGCTACTTATTCGTCTTAACTCCTGGGTAGAAATATATCCGTTAGAAGTCCGCAATGGCAGGGCTTCAACTATCCCTATATTCCTATTTTTTCCCTATTTTTTCGGAGTCGCCCTATTTTTCCCTATATTGAGTGAAATCGCCCTATTTTCTCCTATTTTTAGGACAAACTGTTTCATTTCTACCTTTACACAACTAAGCGTTTTTGCGTTAACACTTGAGGTTAATTTTTAAATTTTCAAAAAATTTTCACCTACGGCGCATTGTTTTTTAATGCAACTGCATATAAGCAGCTCTTTATTAGAGCTGTTTTCGTCATGTTATGCTTAGCTTCTTCTATATTTAATCTGAAATTTTATTAGAAATATGTTTATCAAAATTTAAGAAGATGGCAGTTTTTGTTGATTTTACTAAAATCTTTTCAAAATAATATGCTACAGCTGCCTAAGTAGTTTGTAGCAACAGAGGCAGCCAGTCTTGGGCTTTCCGGTGATGTGCAACATACTGCGGGGGAGTTCTTTCGATTTTACAGGCCTCGTGGATGCTCGTAGATGCACTTTCGTAACTAAATGTCTCCACTCATTCAAATGTGATTTAAAGTCTACGAGTCGGACATGTGCTCTGAACATGTTTTAAACCATACCTAGATCCATGGACAATTAAGAATACGTTTCTGCAGCCAAAACTTTTGAAAATTGAAAATTCGCATAAATTTAATCTAGACTAAGAATATAATCGGTCTGCAAATTTTCAAAATCGCTTCGCCACAATCGAGCTACTACTGAAAGTACATGCTGTCACTGACGCTGCGCATGTACAATGACAACCTCGTTATAACAGCTTTTCAATGGTTTACGTATATACAGTACCCTGCACGAGAAGGGTAACACTTGACGAAATCGTGAAGTTGGCGATACTTCGTGTGCTAATTGCGACATTCGTGAACATTGGCGAAAAGGGCGAACAGTTTACGAATATCGTCAACTTGACAATTTCGCCAACTGTAACCCTTCTCGTGCAGGGTATATATATACTGTATATACACTTTGTTAACAGAATTTTTTGTCTTTTTGCTAACAGTTCTTTGAAAATTTCATACTTAACAGAATTAGTTTTATACCGAAAAAATTGCGGAAAAGCTGTTTTTTGGTTTTTAAGTTAGTTTTTAAAATTGCCTAGATTTTCCCAATATTTCCCCTGCTCCGGTACTGGTAAAATGGCCGAATTTGAACGAATTTAAACTGTACTTTTAGTTGCAGTTTTAAGCAGAGATACGCACTAGGCTTGGGGCTGGGATCTTATCCTGGCCGTGATTGGAACAGGGTCTGAAATTTGTGGTCCAAATTCAAATTTTTTGAAAAATTCAGAGTTTGATGTGTTGAGAAATCTTACGATTTCTAATGTATATAATTATAATGTAATTCTAATGTATGTAATTTACTGCATTTTTGTCTTTCGAAATTTAAAAATTTTGGTCAAAATATGTCCGACATAATTATATATATATATATACATTCAAAGATTTCACTAAATTTTGGCCCGATCGGGAGCTCGAGACCGTGGCATGACCACCGGTACTAGGTACATCCCTGGTTTATTGTGGAAGGAGATTTTTGGAATTTTTGGGAAAATTTCAAAAATTTTAAATTGCCTTTTTGACCGCTAATTTTGCTGAAATATTATGACTTGTCGAAAAACTGTATATAACCGAGAATTTTCGAATTCTGAAAAAAAACCTGAAATATCGGTTTAGGTTTCGTTATGCCTTTTTGTAGGAGCTTGCTGATTCCGTTAAACCAGTGTACATGAAAAATCATGCATTGTTGCTAGAAGCTCGTTTGTGACATGAATTAAGTATCCCTATATTTCGCCCTATATTTTAGTGGTAAAATCCCTATATTCTGCCCTATTTTCAAGTTTTCCACGGTTGAGGCACTGCAATGGATGCATGCATTATTGTTTTTTACGGCATGCCAATATGAGTCTATTTGGCATGCACTCATATTGGTGCGTGTACAAACTTGTCTTCTGCACTTTCCAACCTCACCAGACTCATATTAGCATTTTACATGCTTGTCTTATTCTTAATTTACAACAGACAATATTTAGAATTTTACATGTTCCGTGTTGACTCATATTCCTTTCTTTGCTCTTTAGGAGCATTTTTATTTCTTGTTTATCCACTTTTTACATGTCGTTGACATAAAAGCGTTAAAGAATCATTAAGCATTATATATGCATTAAATATATACTCTGACTCACGTGTGTGGTTCTATGGCAAATTGGCTCAGTTCCACCCTGACACCCCTCACACCAGACCGCTCCACAGCAAGTTAGGGTAAGTGGTTCCATGATAGAAGCTTAGTTTTCCTCCCACCCCTACCCCACCACAGCACTCTACAGCCACTGTGAGCATGCACTTTTATGAGAAAAGGTGTTCAGCTCACTTGTGGCTTTCATTTGGTACCAAATTTGACCACTTTTGAAAATTTTCATTTTCGAGCCAACTTCGGCTAAGACCCCACCTCTACCCCAGCACAGCACTCTACAGCCACTTTGAGCATGCAGTTCTATGACAAAAGTTGCTCAGCTCGCTTAGGGCGTTCATTTGGTACCAAATTTGACCACTTGAAAAATTTTAGTTTTGACCCAAAATCGCATAAGTCCCCACCTCACCTCACCACAGCACTCTACAGCCACTTTGAGCATGCAGTTCTATGACAAAAGTTGCTCAGCTCGCTTAGGGCTTTCATTTGGTACCAAATTTGACCACTTTTGAAAAGTTTTAGTTTTGACTCAAAATCGCTTAAGTCCCCACCCCACCTCACCACAGCGGCTCTACAGCCACTTTGAGGATGCAGTGCTATGACAAAAGGATTTTCAGTCAGAACTCGACTTAAGGGCTTTCATTTGGTACCAAATAGAAACCTAAGCCAGCTGAGCAACTGGTAGTCATAGAACTGCATGCTCAAAGTGGCTGTAGAGTGCTGTGGTGAGGAGAGGTGGGGACTTATGCGATTTTTGGGTCAAAACTAAAATTTTTCAAGTGAAGTCAAATTTGAGTACAAATGAGACGCCTAAGCGGGCTGAGCAACTTTTTTGTCATAGAACTGCATGCTCAAAGGTGGCTGTAGGAGTGCTGTGCTGGGAGTAGCAAGGTGGGGTCTTAGCAGAGGTTGGTCGAAAATAAAATAGTTACAAAAGTGGTCAAATTTGGTACCAAATGAAAGCCTCAAGTGACCTGAGCACCTTTTCTCATAAAGGTGCATGCTCACAGTGGCTGTAGAGTGCTGTGGTGGGGTAGGGGTGGGAGGAAAACTAGCTTCTATCATGGAACCACTTACCCCTAACTTGCTGTGGAGCGGTCTGGTGTGAGGGGTGTCAGGGTGGAACTGAGCCAATTTGCCATAGAACCACACACGTGAGTCTGAGTATATATTTAATGCATATATAATGCTTAATGATTCTTTAACGCTTTTATGTCAACGACATGTAAAAAGTGGATAAACAAGAAATAAAAATGCTCCTAAAGAGCAAAGAAAGGAATATGAGTCAACACGGAACATGTAAAATTCTAAATATTGTCTGTTGTAAATTAAGAATAAGACAAGCATGTAAAATGCTAATATGAGTCTGGTGAGGTTGGAAAGTGCAGAAGACAAGTTTGTACACGCACCAATATGAGTGCATGCCCAATAGACTCATATTGGCATGCCGTAAAAAACAATAATGCATGCATCCATTGCAGTGCCTCAACCGTGGACAACTTGAAAATAGGGCAGAATATAGGGATTTTACCACTAAAATATAGGGCGAAATATAGGGATACTTAATTCATGTCACAAACGAGCTTCTAGCAACAATGCATGATTTTTCATGTACACTGGTTTAACGGAATCAGCAAGCTCCTACAAAAAGGCATAACGAAACCTAAACCGATATTTCAGGTTTTTTTTCAGAATTCGAAAATTCTCGGTTATATACAGTTTTTCGACAAGTCATAATGTTCAACGAAATTAGCGATTAAAAAGGCAATTTAAAATTTTTGAAATTTTCCCAAAAATTCCAAAAATCTCATACAATGGAAACCAGGGATGTGCCTAGTACCGGTGGTCATGCCACGATGTCGAGATACGATCAGGCACAAAATTTAGTGAAATCTTTGAATGTATATATATATATATAATTATATCGGACATATTTTGACCAAAATTTTTAAATTTCGAAGGGGGGGGGGGGGGGGGGGGGGGGGGGGGGACAAAAAAATGCGTAAATTTCATTCATTCGGAATTTCATGTATAATTATATACATAGAAATCGTAAGATTTCTCCAACATCAAACTCTGAATTTTTCAAAAAATTTGAATTTGGACCACAAATTTCAGACCCTGTTCCAATCACGGCCAGGATAAGATCCCAGCCCAAGCCTACAAGTACGTATCTCGACCAAAACTGAAACTAAAAATACAGTTTAAGTCATTCAAATTCGGCCATTTTACCAGTACCTGAGGTAGGAGGAAATATTGGGAAAATCAAGGCAAATTTAAAAACTAACTTAAAAACCAAAAAACAGCTTTTCCGCCAATTTTTTTCGGTATAAAACTAATTCTGTTAAGTATGAAATTTTCAAAGAACTGTTAGCAAAAAGACAAAAAATTCTGTCAACAAAGTGTATGCCTACAGTATATATATACCCTGCACGAGAAGGGTTACGGTTGGCGAAATTGTCAAGTTGACGATATTCGTGAACTTCTTCGCCCTTTTCGCCAATGTTCACGAATGTCGCAATTAGCACACGAAGTATCGCCAACTTCACGATTTCGTCAAGTGTTACCCTTCTCGTGCAGGGTACTGTATATACGTAAACCATTGAAAAGCTGTTATAACGAGGTTGTCATTGTACATGCGCAGCGTCAGTGACAGCATGTACTTTCAGTAGTAGCTCGATTGTAGCCGAAGCGATTTTGAAAATGTGCAGACCGATTATATTCTTAGTCTAGATTAAATTTATGCGAATTTTCAATTTTCAAAAGTTTTGGCTGCAGAAACGTATTCTTAATTGTCCATGGATCTAGGTATGGTTTAAAACATGTCGGAGCACGTGTCCGACTCGGAATTACAAATCACATTTGAATGAGTGGAGACATTTAGTTACGAAAGTGCATCTACGAGCATCCACGAGGCCTGTAAAATCGAAAGAACTCCCCCGCAGTATGTTGCACATCACCGGAAAGCCCAAGACTGGCTGCCTCTGTTGCTACAAAACTTAGGCTCAAGCTGTCGCATATTATTTTGAAAAGATTTTAGTAAAATCAACAAAAACTGCCATCTTCTTAAATTTTGATAAACATATTTCTAATAAAATTTCAGATTAAATATAGAAGAAGCTAAGCATAACATGACGAAAACAGCTCTAATAAAGAGCTGCTTATATGCAGTTGCATTAAAAAACAATGCGCCGTAGGTGAAAATTTTTTGAAAATTTAAAAATTAACCTCAAGTGTTAACATACAAAAACACTTGAATTTGTAAAAAATAGAAATGAAACAGTTTGTCCTAAAAATAGGAGAAAATAGGGCGATTTCACTCAATATAGGGAAAAATAGGGCGACTCCGAAAAAATAGGGAAAAAATAGGAATATAGGGATAGTTGAAGCCCTGCCATTGCGGACTTCTAACGGATATATTTCTACCCAGGAGTTAAGACGAATAAGTAGCGTTATTGACGTCACATGGATATCCCAACCATGGTCAACCTCAACATTGTCAACTTTTCTCCTTAGGAAACTGTTAAACCGCTGTTAGTCAACAATGCGCCGACGGACGGATATATATAACATTTTTAATAAGCGTTTGTATAACTCATGTATTCAGAGACTCAAAGTTAAATCTGATGTTAACTTTCGTGACAATACACGTATATACGTGCGTAACCTGTGGAGCATCCTGTCATCCACCCTAAAACCACCCTGTCTTGTCGTGCTGACATTGTCGTGTATTGTCACGAAAGTTAACATCAGATTTAACTTTGAGTCTCTGAATACATGAGTTATATAAACGCTTATTAAAAATGTTATATATATCCGTCCGTCAGCGCATTGTTGACTATACAGCGAGTTTAACAGTTTCTAGGGAGAAAAAGTTGACTATATTGTCCGTGGTTGGGATATCCATGTGACGTCAATAACACAACTTATTCGTCTTAGCTCTGGGTAAAAATATATCCGTTAGAATTACGCAATGGATGCATGCATTATTGTTTTTTTACGGCATGCCAATATGAGTCTATTTGGCATGCACTCATATTGGTGCGTGTACAAACTTGTCTTCTGCACTTTCCAACCTCACCAGACTCATATGAGCATTTTACATGCTTGTCTTATTCTTAATTTACAACCGACAATATTTAGCATTTTACATGTTCCATGTTGACTCATATTCCTTTCTTTGCTCTTTAGGAGCATTTTTATTTCTTATGCAGGAATCTGTTTCGTCATAATAAATAACCAGTAGAAATTTGAAGCATGTTGGAATGGAATGGTAGGAAAAGGGTGGTGGGAGCCATCTAACAGTGACTATTTTTGTTTGACGAAGACAGTTCACACGATAGAATAGTTATTGCTTCACAGAATTGATTGAAAGACAGCATCGTGGATCAGACTTCTCGATCGTATCTTCATTACTGTACACACAGTGTAAACTCATAGAACTAACTTTTCACTTTTCACTCGAGCTTTCTGCAAGCCTATCGAACTTAATTCTTAGGTACCTGGCTTCCATACTCAAAATTAGATTTTCGCCATTTCAATTTTCTTCCTTTCTGCAGCCTCGGAGCATACAAGTCCACCACGGCGAAATACCGTAAGTAAAACTTTACCCGAATTGACAAAGACACTGTATATAAAGTTTATTTACAACAGTACAACAACATACAGAAATTTACACATACAAAAAACAATTATATATTTGCCATAGATTACGTACAGTAAACAACATGAGGCAATCATTCTCAACTGAATTAAAACAGAACAGCATTCAAAAACGAAACAAATTAAGTTTGCTCTCGTTTAGGAGTCTTAATATCACCGCCCAAACCATATTTCTGCTTCACTCTTTCCAGTTCATCTTTCGCTTTATCAGTTTCCATCCGTTTGTACGCCTAAAATATACCAGTCGAAATCACAATAAAGTATATATATATAACAGTTTGATTATAAATGTATGCAGGGATCTGTAATGATATATAGTATATCGCTTGTCTTTATAGCTCCCGTGGCTGGCGGCTCTCAGCCATCGGGCGCGATGGCTACTGCGATGCTATTGCTGCTTTTATGCTACAGGCTCAAAACACTTCTCTTCTTGAAATGAACACTTCAACCTCCAAAGGCTAACAAAAATATGTTCGTAAACATAAATATATACGTTCACTATGCCGGCATAAAAGGAGCCGCGGACACTGTCCGTCGTGGACAATAGGGCCTTTCCTCTCCCAAGGTAGTTTCACACCCAGATAGGAAGACCAGACCGAAGCCTTTGCATTGCTTAGCCTTATTAAGCAAGAGGTCGCTACAGACGGGAGCAGTAAACTGTCATCGATATATTATGCATTCGTATTGTATAGTAAAGACAAAGTATTTGAGTTGCGTGGTGGCCTCTTGCTTAGAGAGGATTTTAGTAGAAAGGGTAAGAGAAAGAGAAAGATAACGGAAGGAGCCAGCCATGGATTTTTCTCAAACCTGTGGACTTCGGGGATGCTCATTGGAATCATCTGAAAAGGATGGTAAAACAAACCTATACCAACCAGCCAGCCGACCCGATATCCGGTGACCAGCGACCACATAGGGGACCGAGCGTTAAAAGAAGTCTGCCATGCGGTCTGAATCGTTGACGGAATTTAGACTCCTGTTCTGCACTGTCATGGTACCGCTCACCTTACCTGTACAAACTAAAATGTACAGGAGGTGACTCTCCGAGTTAAGCTTCCTACATTTACAGTTTTCCGTAAGTGTCTCCTTTGTGGGACCTTGCGAAAGCTCACCGGCAAGCGGGCGGGAAGTAAATATACCTACCTACCTTGTCTTTATAGCTGTTCCTATTATTGTTTGTTATAACAACTTAAAAATGAAATCGGAGTTTCAAATTTCCAATTCTATTTGATTTAGTAACCACAGGTAAAACTGGCCAGCGCATAAAATACAAATCTCACGTTCACTGGACACTTATACGTATAAGAAATTTGGGGTCTTTGGGGGAGGATATAATATGTACGTACCGCCAAATAAATCAAAGCAATTTATATTTCCTGCTTTAGCCACTTTCAAAACAATCGGTAACACTAACCGTCATACACCTACCTTGGTGGCTTGATAATATAGTACGACAAGATAGCGATTGCAAACATTGAATCCAGACAGGTGATCGCAAGCGTTCTTAGCATCGAAAATGTCCTCATAGACAACGTAGGCAGTTCCACGAGTTTCATTCGTATTGCCGACCCGAATCTGTCGTATGGCCCCATATTTGCCAAAAATATCATACATTTCTTCAGCAGTAATTTTGTAGGGCAAGTTGCGCACATAGAGTATCCTATTTACTTCGGGAGGCAGCCTGGCATTTTGTTTGCGTTGCATTGCCATGGTGCAGAGTGTGCGGCAATACTCGTTGACGATAAAAACTTAGAATCTAAACAAATGTTATGGCATTAATAATGTTAAGTAACTGTAAGTAAGTAAATGTGTAAAAATTCCTCCAAAAATCACAAAAATCAAATTTTTGCTCCGATCAGAACACTTTCGTAAAAAGATACGTATGCATATTGCATATAAATGAATCACCACCTCTATATGCAGGGTATACTTACAGGGGGAAACCACACCCCCCTCTTTCGGGTTTTTCTTCTCCTCGTGATTTCTGGGTTCCCAAATTTTCATACGTTTCCCGGTTTCGCACACTTTTTGCTCATTTTTGCAAATCATTCATCATCATCCACCCCCGAACCATGGGGAGGCTGCGGATGCCGATGTGGTCCCCGATCCCCCTCACAAAAATTTTCGGCGACCCCGCCCCCCTAACAATTTTCAAACACTACATACGTATATATATCCAAATTTTTAAAGAAAAAAAACAAAAAAAATTTTCAACCCGTAGTTCAAAACTTTAAAGTTGGAAATTTTTATTTTAAAGTTTTTTAACATCACAAAACAGTAGCGAAAAATAGCTAAAATTCGCTTAGTTGTGCTAAAAATCGCTAAAATAGCTAAAAATTTAGAAATTTTTTCAGTTTTTGACCGAAAAACCGATTTTTCACCGACCCTCCATTGAAAATTTTTCTTACCCCTTCCGCCAAATCGACTTATTCCGAACCCCTCTCCCCCGTTTTCGCCAGACCTCCTCCACATTAGGTGTTTTTGGGGGCATGCTTTCCTTTGGAGGTGACGGGGGTTGCTGGGGGTGTCCCCCCCAAAGTTTTCGACCAACTTTATATATATTTATACCCCTCCCGGAATGTTTGACATACCCTGCCTCCCCCAACTTTCAGCAACCCCCCCCCCGAACCCCTCCAGCGATTTTTGGACCCATAAAGTTAGCAAAATTTGAACGAAAAATGCAGTGCAGCAGTAGCGGCGCCAGGATTTTTTTGAAGGGAGCGGCCCGACCCAAAAATCCGGCTACTAAAGTGGGGGTGGGTTTTTGAAAAAAGTATATAGGGTGGGGGTTTGGCAAAAAAGGTGGAGGGGGGTCGAGAAAAAGTCGATTTGGGGGGTGAGAAAAATTTTTGAGGGGGGGTGAACGGAAAATTGGTTCATCGCTAAAAAACTGAAAATTTTTCTCAATTTTCAGCTATTTTTAACGATGTTTAAGGTCGCACTTCCCTTACATTCAGTCCACTTTGGAAAGCTATAACTTACTCAATATTGACAGCTATGAATTGAGCGACATATCAAAATGAAGCTCTACATCTTCTGCCTCGTTTGGTATCATTGAAACGTGTCTACCTAGTTTGGATTTTTCGCAAACGTATATATATACCAAACGCGGCCACAATTTTTGACCAAAATTTTTTCTGGAAAAATTTTGATGGTCGTATCCAATGCGTTTATGAGATAATTTGCCAGGGACGGTTTTTTATTTGGTCAAAATAATATTTCAGCATGCAGAAATTGAGCATTTGCTGAAAGCTTGGCATTTTATCCAACTTTGAAAAATCATTGCTCTTGATTGGAGGCTGATAAAGAGAAAAACAAATAACCGCCCCGAGCAAATTGTCGAATGGGGGTGGGGAGGTTGCCGAGTGGGGGCCCCCCACCCCCCCCCCCCCCAAGTAAAAATAAGCCAGCCCCCCCAACACACCTATGCTGTCAACATGTTTCTATGTCCAAAATAAGGTCAATATTGAGTCAGAAAGTTCATAATACAGGTAAAAACGTGTATTTCTCGCAATAATAAACAGTTTAAGGTGGTGGCATCCTTTAGTGCAGTGCTTTTGTGGTGATTTTTTAAAACGCTATAACTTTCGCAATTTTAGGAGTTGGAAAGAGCTTTATACATCGTTTTGAAGCTTAGAATGAGGACATTAACATGAGCTTACGAAACTTGCAAAATTAGCAAAAAATTAGCAAAAATTTTCTGGCATAACCGCTAAATATAGACCAAAAATTTTCGAACATCGATTTTTCAAAAATGCGGAACCGAGCAAAATTTCTTTTTGCGCTATCATACAGAGGACATATGGGCCGAGGGACGTTTTGTTTGGTTTCGCTCAGTGTCACTTAACGGTTGAGAAAATTCGCAAAATGCACGGAGACACTAAATTTTTAAACTTTGCACTAAATTTTCTCGAAACTGGGAACGTTTTAGCCAACGCCAAGAAAAACGTCCCTCCGCAATAGTACGAATTTCCATTCTGTCGAAAATCTCCGGAATCCGTTGAGTAGTTTTTGAGAAATCGATGTTTAAAACAAAATAACAAAAGTTTTGCCAAAATGGTTTTCCGGCCAAACTCTAGCTGATAGCAATAAAGTCCGGCTAGTAGGGATTCATAAAATGTGTATTTGGACGCTGTATCGATTGAGTATAAATGGACAAAAATTGTTCGTAAGGTTTGGCAGTAATTTTGAAAAAACTGATTTCCTCGAAAATGGCCATTTTTTGACCCTCAAAATGGTTTCTTGCTTATAGTGACTTAACCACTGGAGATAGCTCAAAGGTTGTAAAAGCAAAAATGTTCATTTTTGTGTCCTCTTTTCAGCCATAATAACCAATCCGGTGTCTGGTCTATCTACTAGAATGCTAAGGCCAAAAACCAAAACTTTCCTATCTTTTGGCCTAAAAATCCAGGACTGGTCCCAGAATGTTAAAGAGCACGGAAATAGGTTATTTAGCAAGTTTTAGCTATTTACGTAAAGGATTAAAGCCGTATGCGTAAAAAATACCCGAAAGGAAACCAGCACCTTAAGCCAAAAATTTGGACTTTTTTGAAAATTTTTGCTCAATTTACACTAAAAATACCCAAAATTTGGCCAATTTTTGCCCCCGGGGGCCGTTTACCCCCCCCCCCCCCCCATCCGTGGGGGGGGGGGGGGGACGTCCTCCTCCCAAAAGTTTTGGGGGCGGGTTGGAAAAATGGCTGGGGGGCTAAGGCTACGGCGAACCCCCCCCCCCCCGACGCCTTTTGCACCCAAAATTTTGCAATTTTATAACCGATTTGGTAATTGTTTCAAAAAAATGGAATTTTTCCTAAATTTGAGCCAAAATTTTGAAAATTTTGAGGGTGGGGTCTGGCAAATTTGGGTGGGTGGGTGTGTGTGGGGTCTGGGATTTGACCATTTGGGGGTGGGGTTGGCTCAAAAATTTCGATGGTGATTTCGGGACTTCCCACCCCCCAGGTACGGTACACCTTATGCCCCTAACACATACACACCTATGCCTATGGTATGGTTCCATCCATAGGTGTACCTTGAGAAAACGTTGGGGGAGGGGGTAGCCGAAATTAGGGTGGGTGGAGTCAGCCGTTTTGAGGTGGGGTGGGGTCCGGAAAAATCGAATGTGGGGGAGGGGGTAAAAAATTTTTGGGTCAAAAACTTAGGAAAAAATTCGCAAATTTGCTAAAAAAGCGTTATTTCCAACTAAAAATCAACAATATTTCTTCATGTTTGCTCATTTGTTCCGATTTTTTGCAAAAATTTCCAATTTTTCCAAAAAATATCGAATTCTTACTAATTTTGTGTCAAAATTTTGAGGGTGGGGTCTGACAAATTTGGGTGGGTGGGGTCTGGGATTTGGCCGTTTGGGGGTGGGGTCTGCCTCCAAAATTTCGAGGGTGGGGTCGGCACTTTTCCATTTGGGGGGAGGGGAGTTCTTGACACATAGCACCAATAAACAATAATTGCAGCTATAGAAGCTTTTATACCTTGATTACCTGACACAGAATAGTACGATGGCCATGAGATCCTCAACTAGAATCAGTTATCAATCACATGATTCCTCACTTTTGACTGGTTTCTTAATTGGGCCCAATTAGTTTCTGGTAGGCCATTTTGTCCGAATTTGTTGACCTGGTGAGACTATAAGAACACGAACGATCTTTTTACTGAACAAAACAATTATTACAGTGACAGAAATAGGAATTTTATTACAGCCTCACCGAGCAAAAAGGGGTAATATTTCGACTTGGGAGGAGACCGTTGACGAATTGAAAAACATCCCATCCCTTCCACAACATGTTATTATGATCTCATGACCCACAGGGAATTTGGAACAGTCTCAAAAATTTGACCGAACTGCGTTAAAATTCTGTGGGGGTTCTCATATGCATCACTATGACTTCTGTATACCGAACAATATAATCATTACACCATTACACCTAAACCCTTATGGCAGTCACTCAATACGTGAGCAGCCTCCTTAACTGATACCAAGAGTACATAATATAAGAGTGTGCCACTAGGCACACTCTATGTTATCAGAGCAAAAACTATGCT
Source organism: Trissonchulus latispiculum (assembly GCA_030248195.1). NCBI lineage: Eukaryota > Metazoa > Nematoda > Enoplea > Enoplida > Ironidae > Trissonchulus > Trissonchulus latispiculum. Next base: position 231 of record JASAND010031896.1, on the reverse strand, counting down.
CTGCTCGTTAACGGCCCATCCCCTCCGAAAATTATACCCATCACTTCAAACAATTTTGTGCGCTATGTTTGTGTTCTAAAGCTCGAAACAGGCACAAAATTCTGCTGCGTCTGCTGCACAAACAAAAGCACTGCTTGTGTTTTCGGAACTCCAAAACACAAAACGCGGGGCGAGTGAGCATGACACGTTTCGACTGGTGCCCATTTGCGGGGGGGGGTCCCTAGGTCTGAT
>JASAND010031894.1:0-38007 GCA_030248195.1 Trissonchulus latispiculum | reverse complement strand
CCATTCATGTAAAGTTAAAGCAGCAACTTTTGACTAATGATACAACCGTTCATTAGGTAACAGTGACTTTGTTTCTGTAGTGTAACGGAATTCTACAGAGGAATCTAAATCAACAGTTCAGACATTACGCATAGGCAGAGAACGTGTCAATCTTCTTCTCACCTTGTAGTGTTTGCACTGTACATCTTTAAATTATGTGATTGAAAATAGATCGTACAGAAACATTGTCATGCCTTTACATTAGAAGATAACAGTAATATTAGTATTAATAGAATATAACAATACGCAGTAGCACAATAACGAATCCATAACAGAGAGCAGTAGGAATATTTAAATATGTAAGTATATATATCCGTCGTATCTTGTTGACTGTGACATATCTTGTAAACTGTACTGTATTCTGCTGTACTGAACTCGTTTGCATTGTTTTTGTAACTGTATTCTTACGTACGTGTGCATTGTGTGCTGGCAGTTACTAAGTGTTCTATTGTTTCCTATCTGGTTCGCATCTTTAGCAAAATAGTCTAGTACCACTTTACTGAAACCACTGACCGCTGCTTCTAGAATAGTTGTGTTAGCAAACTACATTTGAAAACGTTATATAATTATTATAATATTAACTTTTGTTTGATTTTAAATTAATTGAAAAACAGAATATTTTTAGTTGGTGAGAACGTGTCAATCTTCTTCTCACCAGTTGATAATATTCTGTGTTCCCATTTTAAAAGAACAAAAATTGATTCAAGCTCATTAACATGGCATATCTGTCGTGGATTCAAGCTCATTAATATGACATCTGGAGTTTGTTAGTTTTGTTCCATGTATCTAACAATTCATTATTTGGTGGTTTATGATTTTCTTATTAACTCCTCTGTTTGTGTTTGGTTCTGCTAACTGCCACTGTTGTTGTGCCTTGTATACTGATTGACATTAAATACTTGCTTGAATCTGAATTTTATAGGATCAGATAGATTATGAGGTAGGATTAGTTGAATATCAGCTGCACGAAGTTCTTCCATCTTGAATAAACAGTGCGCAAACACAGATAGTCATCGCCCTCAAATATCACAAATATTTCCACAGCCCCCTATCCCTTTTGTTGGTGGCCTAATTGATATCTATGCTGTTTACTGAGCTTATGTAAGTAGTTGAAAGTTGAAAAATCGTAGGAATCAATTTGAAGACAAAATTGTCCAAACTTTCCATGAAGTGGTGTGCAGATCATTGCTCACACGTGCATCAAAATTTGGAATTTATCAAGTAGCATTTCGCCTTACAGTAGTCTTTACAAACTTACCAGCAAATTTGAGACGATAAACCTTTTTCCAATTTTACGGTAGTAGTGTGCAGTTCATTACTCACACTAAAGAAATCGCCTGATTTTTGAGATGACGCTTTTGTTAACGGTATCCTTCATATGCGGAGCTGCAAATTAGTGAATGGGATTTATTATCGTTATTATTAGTGTTAAAGTTTCCAACAAGCTCACTACAGCTTCAGAGTGGAATTGTTCAGCACCATGTTAAACTTTTTCTGGATCAGTTAGCATTAGATTGACTTTAAATTCAAATTTGTTAAACCTGTCTAGACTAAGTAAAATGTGCAGCTAAATGCTCACATTCACATCTGAAGATCTGCAGTTTAATTACTAGGATGACAGTGTAGCCTACTGTTGACTACAAATATATAGTTGCAAAGTTAAAACTAACGTTTGTTGTTATGTTGGTATCTACAGAGTAGTTCATTGCTCTCTGCATGATGATATCTCACTTAACCTAACATTGCTTACTGACACAACCAACGGAAGAAATCTACGACATTGAGTGGCCTGGCATCAGTTTGGATAGCTTTGGAAAACATACATGGAAGGAATTGGCATTAATTTGGTCATGTCTGCAAAAATTAGGAAAATATCTGTTTAATGAGTGTCACATTGCATATGTTTGTATTGCTACTGTTGTATATAAATGTTGTGTTTGATTTTTAATAAAATAAAAAAACAAAAACCCGTGTGCTCTCCTACACGCCATCGGGGGCGGCCCCTACTGCGATGGGGATGCTTCTTTCGTGCGTTCTATACTTCGAATATCTCTCAAGCTGCCAAAAAAAGCAAAAATTGAAATTTAAAACAGATAGAACAATGCACGAAAGAGGTAGAGAGGTTTCCTCTCCGTGGACAATGTAGGCTTTGATTGTATTTTATAAACAATGTATATTGCTGTTTTTGTGTTTCAGATTTATGGTAACTACAAATGGAAGCTTGAGATCAGAGATCAGCTAAGACGATCAGACGTTATCACTACCTCTTATCAACAAAAAAACAGAAGGTGTTTATCTTATACCATTGTAGCAATCATCGGCAAAACCCAATACTATTAAGGGAAAAAACCCTATACTATAAACGGAAAAACCCAATGGTATAAGAGGAAAAATGCAGCGGCAACCCATTCATGCCAATTTGCTTGTTATTATTGGGTTGCCCTTTTCCAAAGGGTTTGGAACCCTATGTTCTGGACATGTTATATTATTATTAATGGGTCAGCCCTTTAACTTGGGTATGTCCGTTATTGGGTTGCCGCATTTTCAACAAAAAGGCAACCCTTTAACTTGGGTATGTCCGTTATTTATTATTATTATTTATTGGGTTCCCGCCCTTTTCCAAAGGGTTTGGAACCCTATGTTCTGGACATGTTTATTATTATTATTCTTATTCTTATTGGGTTCCCGCCCTTTTCCAAAGGGTTTGGAACCCTATGTTCTGGACATGTTTATTATTATTATTATTATTATTATTATTATTCTTATTATTCTTATTCTTATTATTGTCCACAATTTCGTGTACCCCCCCTCTATCTCGAGATTGGAAAGGAGTAGAGAGGTGGTTGATACCTCATTTTGAAGGTCTTGACTTGAACTATTCCCGGAAGCGCGGGGAGCCCCGGGGGAGCAGAGGTGCTCCCGCAGCACCCCCGTGAGTAAAAATGAGTAAAATAAAAAAGTTGTCCAAATGAGCTAATTTTGGTATCATTCGAAAGCTCTCGGCGAGTAATGAAAAAGTTGTAATTGGGTCAAGGCCTGAAAATGTACCTATTTTGAGTTATGAGGCGAAAAAGGGTCAAAAATGGCCAAAAACGGCCAAAACGGCCGTTTGAAGGGGTTTTCGCCTTTATCTCGAGCTAGAGTCAACTAGTTGGCCTGAAATTTGGCATGTAGGGTGGCACCCGATGCGGGAAGACCCTCCGGGCACCTGGGTACCATAGTGTCACACAATTGGCAATTACTCGATACGGTGATGCTGCAAATGGTCAAAATTGAAAGTGACGGAAACCCCCCAATATGGGTATCATTCGAAAGCTCTCGTTGCGTTGGTAAAAAGTTGTAATAGGGGTAAAGCGTCAAAATGTAGGAAAAATGAGTTACGGGGCTCCAAAGGGGTTAAAAATGGTAAGAAACGGTCAAAATGGGCCAAAATTGAAAACTGCCGGATACGGCTGATAGCGGTGTCATTCGAAAGCTCTCGTTGCGTGGATAAAAAGTTGTAATAGGGCCAAAGCGTCAAAATGTAGGAAAAATGAGTTACGTGGTTCCAAAGGGGTCAAAAATGGCCAGAAACTGTCAAAATGGGCCAAAATTGAAAATTGTCGGATACGGCTGATACCGATGTCATTCGAAAGCTCTCGTTGCGTGGATAAAAAGTTGTAATAGGGCCAAAGCGTCAAAATGTAGGAAAAATGAGTTACGTGGTTCCAAAGGGGTCAAAAATGGCCAGAAACGGTCAAAATGGGCCAAAATTAAAAGTTGTCGGAAACCCCCCAATATGGATACCCTTCGACAGCTCTCGTTGCGTGGATAAAAAGTTGTAATAGGGCCAAAGCGTCAAAATGTAGGAAAAATGAGTTACGGGGCTCCAAAGGGATCAAAAATGGCCAGAAACTGTCAAAATGGGCCAAAATTGAAAATTGTCGGATACGGCTGATACCGATGTCATTCGAAAGCTCTTGTTGCGTAGATAAAAAGTTGTAATAGGCTCACCGTGTCAAAATGTAGGAAAAATGAGTTATGGGGCCAGAAAATGTCGAAAATGGCCAAAACTGGTCATATTGGGTCATAAATAAAAGTTGTCAGAAACCCCACAATGTAGCTATCATACGAAAGCTGTCGTTGCACAGATAAAAAGTTTTAATAGGTCAAAAGCGTCTAAATATCGGAAACCTGATTTGCGGAGCCTCAAAGGTGCTAAAAATAACGAAACTGATAAAAGTATGTCATAACTGAAAGTTGCTGGAAACCTGTTAATAGGGGGGTGCTGGGGGGCGGAGCCCCCCAGAAAATGAATAACAGCGTTGTTTGGTAGCTGGATTTAAACGTTTAGTTGTGCTATATAGTAGCAATTGTGGTAATAGTAATGACAGTGGTACCAGCAGTAGTAGTAGTGGTGGTAGTAGTGATATTATCCCTTTGAGCACCCAAATCAGAATGAAGGTGAATATAAACATGGGTAGTACAAACATAAACATGGGTAGTCATAAACATACACATTGCACTTCGAACGCATTTCCTGGAAATGAGCCCTTTCTATAAACGGAAAAATGTCGGGCGGGAACCACTTGATGCCTTTTGACTTATTCTTCTTATTATTATTGTTCACATTTTCGTGTCCCCCCCCCTAGATCTCGAGATTGGGAAGGGGTAGAGAGGTGGTTGATACCTCATTTTGAAGGTCTTGACTTGAACTGCTCCCGGAAGCGCGGGGAGCCCCGGGGGAGCAGAGGTGCTCCCGGAGCACCCCCGTGAGTAAAAATGAGTAAAATAAAAAAGTTGTCCAAATGAGCTAATTTTGGTATCATTCGAAAGCTCTCGGCGAGTAATGAAAAAGTTGTGATAGGGTCAAGGCCTGAAAATGCACCCATTTTGAGTTATGAGGCGAAAAAGGGTCAAAAATGGCCAAAAACGCCCAAAACGACCGTTTGAAGGGGTTTTCCGCCTTTACCTCTAGCTAGAGTCAACTAGTTGGTCTGAAATTTTGCATGTAGGGTGGCACCCGATGCGGGAAGACCCTCCGGACACTTGGGTACAATAGTGCTGCGCACAATGCAAGTAGTCGATACGGTGATGCTGCAAATGGTCCAAATTGAAAGTGACGGAAACCCCCTCAATATGGATATCATTCGAAAGCTCTCGTTGTGTGGATAAAAAGTTGTAATCGGGCCAAGGCGTCAAAATGTAGGAAAAATGAGTTACGGGCTTCAAAGGGGTCAAAAATGGCTAAAAACAGGTCAAAATGGGTCAAAATTGAAAATTGTCAGATCCGGTCGATACCGATGTCATTCGAAAGCTCTCGTTGCGTGGATAAAAAGTTGCAATAGGGCCAAGGCGTCAAAATATAGGACAAATGAGTTATGGGGCCCTGAATATTATAAACTCAGTCTATAAACGGAAAAATGTCTGGCGGGAACCACTTGATGCCTTTTGACTTATTATTATTTCTTCTCCGGATTCTTGTCCCCCCCCTCTATCTCGAGATTGGAAAGGGGTAGAGAGGTGGTTGATACCTCATTTTGAAGGTCTTGACTTGAACTCCTCCCGGAAGCGCGGGGAGCCCCGGGGGAGCAGAGGTGCTCCCGGAGCACCCCCGTGAGTAAAAATAAGTAAAATAAAAAAGTTGTTCAAATGAGCTAATTTTGGTATCATTCGAAAGCTCTCGGCGAGTAATGAAAAAGTTGTAATAGGGTCAAGGCCTGAAAATCCACCCATTTTGAGTTATGAGGCCGAAAATGGTCAAAAATGGCCAAAAACGGCCAAAATGGCTCAAAATTGAAAGTTCTTAGATCGGGCTCATATTGGTATCATTCGAAAGCTCTCGGCGAGTAATGAAAAAGTTGTAATAGGGTCAAGGCCTGAAAATGCACCCATTTTGAGTTATGAGGCCGAAAATGGTCAAAAATGGTCAAAAACGGCCAAAATGGCTCAAAATTGAAAGTTCTCGGATCAAGCTCATATCGGTATCATTCGAAAGCTCTCGTTATGTAGATGAAAAGTTGTAATAGGGCCAACGCACCAAAGTGGAGGAGAAATGAGTTACGGGGCCTCAAAGGGGTCAAATATGGCCAAAGCCGGCCAAAATGGGTCAAAATCAAAGGTTATGGAAAACGACAATATGGGTATCAATCGAAAGATCTCTTTGAGTATATAAAAAGCTGTCATAGGGACAAGGGGTAATATCGTAGGATAATTGACTTATCTTATTTATAAGAGGAAAAATGCAGCGGCAACCCATTCATGCCACTTTGCTTGTTATTCTTATTATTGTTCACATTTTCGTGTACCCCCCCTCTATCTCGAGATTGGAAAGGGGTAGAGAGGTGGTTGATACCTCATTTTGAAGGTCTTGACTTGAACTACTCCCGGAAGCGCGGGGAGCCCCGGGGGAGCAGAGGTGCTCCCGGAGAAGCCCCGTGAGTAAAAATGAGTAAAATAAGAAAGTTGTCCAAATGAGCTAATTTTGGTATCATTCGAAAGCTCTCGGCGAGTAATGAAAAAGTTGTAATTGGGTCAAGGCCTGAAAATGCACCCATTTTGAGTTATGAGGCCGAAAATGGTCAAAAATGGCCAAAAACGGCCAAAACGGCCGTTTGAAGGGTTTTCCGCCTTTATCTCGAGCTAGAGTCAACTAGTTGGCCTGAAATTTGGCAGGTAGGGTGGCACCCGATGCGGGAAGACCCTCCGGGCACCTGGGTACCATAGTGTCACACAATTCGCAATTACTCGATACGGTGATGCTGCAAAAGGTCAAAATTGAAAGTTGCGGAAATCCCCCAATATGGGTATCATTCGAAAGCTCTCGTTGCGTGGATAAAAAGTTGTAATAGGGCCAAGGCGTCAAAATGTAGGAAAAATGAGTTACGGAGCCTCAAAGGGGTCAAAAATGACCAGAACCGGTCAAAATGGGTCAAAATTGAAAGTTGTCCAATTGGGTCGATATGGGCATCATTCGAAAGGTCTCGTTGAGTAGATAAAAAGTTATAGACGCAGAAGGCTCAATCGCAATACTTTTCCTAAAAATGAAACCATTTTGTATATAAACGGAAAAATGACGGGCGGGAACCACTTGATGCCTTTTGACTTATTTATTATTATTGTGTTGCCCACTTTTCCAAAGGAATGGGCAACACTTTGTTATTGGTCTGTGCTTATTGGGTTCCCGCCCTTTTCCAAAGGGTTTGGAACCCTATGTTCTGGACATGTTTATTGGGTTGCCGCTTTTTCAACAAAAAGGGAACCCTTTAACTTGGGTATGTCCGTTATTTATTATTATTTCTTGCCGAATGTGTCCACCCCCAGATCTCGAGATTGGTAAGGGGTAGAGAGGTGGTTGATACCTCATTTTGAAGGGCTCGACTTGGAGGTTTGCATATCTCCTGGGCGACCCGGTACGACTCAGGGTGAAAGTACTCGATACGGTGATGCTGCAAATGGTAAAAATTGAAAGTTGTCCAATTGGGCTCATATGGGTATCATTCGAAAGCTCTCGTAGCGTAGATAAAAAGTTATAATAGGGCCAAGGCACCAAAATGTACAGAAAATGAGTTACGGGGCCTGAAAGGGGTCAAAAATGGCCAAAAACGGCCAAAATGGCTCAAAATTGAAAGTTGTCTAATTGGGCTCATATGGGTATCATTCGAAAGCTCTCTTTGCGTAGATAAAATTTTGCAATAGGGCCAAAGCATCAAAATGTACAGAAAATGAGTTACGGGGCCTCAAAGGCCTCAAATGGGCAAAACTGGCCAAAATGGGTCAAAATTGAAAATTGTCGGATCCGGTCGATACCGGTGTCATTCGAATGCTCTCATTGCGCAGATAAAAAGTTGTCATAGCGCCAAAGCTCCTAACTGCATGCAAACTGACTTATGTACCTTGATAAGAGGAAAAGTGACAGCGGCAACCTATTCATGCCAATTCGCTTGTTCTTCTTATTATTATTGTCCACAATTTCGTGTCCCCCCTGTCAATCTCGAGATTGGGAAGGGGTAGAGAGGTGGTTGATACCTCATTTTGAAGGTCTTGACTTGAACTGCTCCCGGAAGCGCGTGGAGCCCCGGGGGAGCAGAGGCGCTCCCGGAGCACCCCCGTGAGTAAAAATGAGTAAAATAAAAAAGTTGTCCAAATGAGCTAATTTTGGTATCATTCGAAAGCTCTCGACGAGTAATGAAAAAGTTGTAATAGGGTCAAGGCCTGAAAATGCACTCATTTTGAGTTACGAGGCCGAAAATGGTCAAAAATGACCAAAAATGGTCAAAATGGCTCAAAACTGAAAGTTCTCGGATCAAGCTCATATCGGTATCATTCGAAAGCTCTCGTTATGTAGATGAAAAGTTGTAATAGGGCCAACGCACCAAAGTGGAGGAGAAATGAGTTACGGGGCCTCAAAGGGGTCAAATATGGCCAAAGCCGGCCAAAATGGGTCAAAATCAAAGGTTATGGAAAACGACAATATGGGTATCAATCGAAAGATCTCTTTGAGTATATAAAAAGCTGTCATAGGGACAAGGGGTAATATCGTAGGATAATTGACTTATCTTATTTATAAGAGGAAAAATGCAGCGGCAACCCATTCATGCCACTTTGCTTGTTGGGTTCCCGCCCTTTTCCAAAGGGTTTGGAACCCTATGTTCTGGACATGTTTATTATTATTCTTATTATTATTGTGTTGCCCACTTTTCCAAAGGAAATGGCAACACCTTGTTATTGGTCTGTGCTTATTATTATCCGTCTGTCCCCCCCCTAGATCTCGAGATTGGGAAGGGGTACAGGGGTGGTTGATACCTTATTTTGAAGCCCTTGACTAGGACATCTCCCGGAAGCAAGATGGTTCCGAAATTCCGGGTTTTGAAAATTCGGATTTTTTCGGATGGTAAGGGGGGACCAAGGCGAAATTTCGAAAATCTAAAATTTGGTCAAAAATTTTTTGTCTCCGATTTCGCTCAAAAGTCGGTCATAGGGTAACTCGACCACGCTGATTTCGAAACTGAAATCGAAATTTCCGGAAAATTTACGAATTTCGAGATATTCGACCCGGAAAATTCCGGATTTTGAAAAATTTCTCCAAAACTGGTCGATATGGCACTCAAATGAAAGAGCTCGTCGAGCTGGGCAATTTTTATCCTTACCATATTTTCCGGAAATATTTCTAGCGAAAGTTATGGCCGCAGATTGGAAAATCCGGAATTTCCGGAAAAAACCGGATTTTCAAAAATTCGTTGAAACATGGACAATATGGTACTTAATTGAAACCTCTTTGAGTCCTGGGACAGATTTCCTGAACAGAAACAGCTTAAAAGGTGTCTAGCAAAATTTATACCCCAAAGGAATGTGTCGTGGGCAACACATTCTTGCAGTAGCGCTAGTTCTTATTATTATTGTCCACAATTTCGTGTCCCCCCTGTCTATCTCGAGATTGGGAAGGGGTAGAGAGGTGGTTGATACCTCATTTTGAAGGTCTTGACCTGAACTGCTCCCGGAAGCGCGGGGAGCCCCGGGGGAGCAGAGGTGCTCCCGGAGCAGCCCCGTGAGTAAAAATGAGTAAAATAAAAAAGTTGTCCAAATGAGCTAATTTTGGTATCATTCGAAAGCTCTCGTCGAGCCATGAAAAAGTTGTAATAGGGTCAAGGCCTGAAAATGTACCTATTTTGAGTTATGAGGCGAAAAAGGGTCAAAAATGGCCAAAAACGGCCAAAATGGCCGTTTGAAGGGGTTTTCCGCCTTTATCTCGAGCTAGAGTCAACTAGTTGGCCTGAAATTTGGCATGTAGGGTGGCACCCGATGGGGGAAGACCCTCCAGGCACCTGGGTTCCATAGTGTCACACAATTCGCAATTACTCGATACGGTGATGCTGCAAATGGTCAAAATTGAAAGTGACGGAAACCCCCTCAATATGGATATCATTCGAAAGCTTTCGTTGCATGGATAAAAAGTTGTAATAGGGCCAAAGCGTCAAAATGTAGGAAAAATGAGTTACGGGGCTCCAAAGGGGTCAAAAATGGCCAGAAACGGTCAAAATGGGCCAAAATTGAAAATTGTCGGATACGGCTGATAGCGGTGTCATTCGAAAGCTCTCGTTGTATGGATAAAAAGTTGTAATAGGGCCAAAGCGTCAAAATGTAGGAAAAATGAGTTACGGGGCTCCAAAGGGGTCAAAAATGGCCAGAAACGGTCAAAATGGTCAAAATTGAAAGTGACGGAAACCCCCTCAATATGGATATCATTCGAAAGCTTTCGTTGCATGGATAAAAAGTTGTAATAGGGCCAAAGCGTCAAAATGTAGGAAAAATGAGTTACGGGGCTCCAAAGGGGTCAAAAATGGCCAGAAACGGTCAAAATGTGCCGAAATTGAAAATTGTCGGATACGGCTGATACCGGTGTCATTCGAAAGCTCTCGTTGCATGGATTAAAAGTTGTAATAGGGCCAAAGCGTCAAAATGTAGGAAAAACGAGTTACGGGGCTCCAAAGGGGTCAAAAATGGCCAGAAACGGTCAAAATGGGCCGAAATTGAAAATAGTATGTCATAACTGAAAGTTGCTGGAAACCTGTTGATAGGGGGGTGCTGGGGGGCGGAGCCCCCCAGAAAATGAATAACAGCGTTGTTTGGAAGCTGGATTTAGTAGTAGTAGTAGTGGTAGCTGCATTGGTCAAAATGAGTGAAAATTGAACTTTGTCCAATCGAGATTGTGTGGTATCAATCGAAAGCTCTTGATGAGCTGGGAAACAGTTATAGTAGATGCAAAGATAAGAAATTACATACTTCTCCTGGAAGTAGATAAGCTCTTTGTAATAATTTAGGTGAGCATCCAAATGAGCAGCCAAATCGGAATGAAAGTGAATGTAGTTTGCTCTGATTATCTGTACTTTGTAACTGCTACACACAGGTGACGTCCATAGTGTCTCCCTGTGTCTGGCATTGTTATGCTGACTGTAAATATTATGAAAATGTAAAAAAATAGAAAATATTATGAAAATGTAAAAAAAATAGAAAACACAAAATCATAAAAAAATGTTGTTTTTCCTTTGATTGTCTGTACTGTGTAACTGCTATACACAGGTGACGTCCTTCGTGTCTCCCTGTGTTTGGCATTGTCATGTTACCATGTCATATGATTGTCTCTACTAATGTAACTGCTATACACAGGTGACGTCCTTCGTGTCTCCCTGTGTCTGGCATTGTCATATTACCATATCATATGATTGTCTGTAGTATGTAACTGCTATACACAGGTGACGTCCTTCGTGTCTCCCTGTGTTTGGCATTGTCATGTTACCTTGTCATATTATTGTCTGTACTATGTAACTGCTATACACAGGTGACGTCCCTTGTGTCTCCCTGCGTCTGGCATTGTAACGACGAACGGGGTATAAGCTGAAGAAGTTTGAAATAACTTGTGTTTTCAACTATTAAGTACTGACCATTGCTTCTGGCATTGTAACGACGAACGGGGTATAAGCTGAAGAAGTTTGAAATAACTGGTATTTTCAACTATTAAGTACTGACCATTGCTTCAATTGCCGGTAAGTCATTTTCACTTCTAGCAAGTGTTAATCTTTCCAGAATTTAACTATTGTGTTCTCTTTCCTGGAGTTTAGGGAAATTTTGATCTGGGGAAACGGTGGGTGGGGGGCCCGTGCGCTTGGCGCAGCAGAGCTATCGGGGGCGATCCCTATGGCGATGGGATTACCGTTTTCGACCTATATGCCAATTATGTTCATCACTTTAAACCAAGAATTACAAGAATATTAAACGTGATCAATCAAACATGGTGAAAGGTTGAAAACGGTAGGGCGATGGCCCCGTGGACCATTGCTGCGATTTTCGCTTCAAAATTCAATACTTTTGGGCAGTTTCAGTTTCCAAATTCAGTACGTACGTAAAGTGGGTATATATGTCAGTATTAGTGATGGGCACTGGATATCCGGATATCCGGATAATATCTGATTTGAGAAAAATATCCGGATATCCTTGTACATTTCAGACAGAGTAATGAAAAATTAGCAAATTTTTGACAAAAATTTCAAAATTTTGAAAATATTTTTCAAAAATATATTTGAAATCAAGGTTGTGGCTTGATTGCATGATAGAAATTCACAGCATACCGAAAAAATTGACAGAAAAATTGCACGTTTAACTGCAAAATCGAAAATGTTTCTTGAACTTCAGTTTGGAATAGGCGGATAACCGGATATCCGTTAACGCAAAATAGGCGGATATCCGGATATAAAAACATCCGGTGCCCATCACTACCAGTATTGTAATAATATGAATATGTATATATATATGTGCTTATAAATACGGAAGCAAGGATAAATTGTACGTACGAACATGGGTAGTCATACACATACGCATTGCACTTTCCTGGAAATGAGCCCTTTCTATAAACGGAAAAATGTCGGGCGGGAACCACTTGATGCCTTTTGACTTATTATTCTTATTATTGTTCACATTTTCGTGTACCCCCCCTCTATCTCGAGATTGGAAAGGGGTAGAGAGGTGGTTGATACCTCATTTTGAAGGTCTTGACTTGAACTACTCCCGGAAGCGCGGGGAGCCCCGGGGGAGCAGAGGTGCTCCCGGAGAAGCCCCGTGAGTAAAAATGAGTAAAATAAAAAGTTGTCCAAATGAGCTAATTTTGGTATCATTCGAAAGCTCTCGGCGAGTAATGAAAAAGTTGTAATTGGGTCAAGGCCTGAAAATGCACCCATTTTGAGTTATGAGGCCGAAAATGGTCAAAAATGGCCAAAAACGGCCAAAACGGCCGTTTGAAGGGGTTTTCCGCCTTTATCTCGAGCTAGAGTCAACTAGTTGGCCTGAAATTTGGCAGGTAGGGTGGCACCCGATGCGGGAAGACCCTCCGGGCACCTGAGTACCATAGTGTCACACAATTCGCAATTACTCGATACGGTGATGCTGCAAAAGCTCAAAATCGAAAGTTACGGAAATCCCCCAATATGGGTATCATTCGAAAGCTCTCGTTGCGTGGATAAAAAGTTGTAATAGGGCCAAGGCGTCAAAATGTAGGAAAAATGAGTTACGGAGCCTCAAAGGGGTCAAAAATGACCAGAACCGGTCAAAATGGGTCAAAATTGAAAGTTGTCCAATTGGGTCGATATGGGCATCATTCGAAGGCTCTCGTTGCGTAGATAAAAAGTTGTAATAGGGCCAAAACTTAAAAATGTCGGAAAAAATAGTTACAGAGCCATAAATGGGCCAAAAATGGCCAAAACCGGTCAAAATGGGTCAAAATAGAACATTGTCGGATCCGGTCGATACCGGTGTCATTCGAAAGGTCTCGTTGAGTAGATAAAAAGTTATAGACGCAGAAGGCTCAATCGCAATACTTTTCCTAAAAATGAAACCATTTTGTATATAAACGGAAAAATGACGGGCGGGAACCACTTGATGCCTTTTGACTTATTTATTATTATTGTGTTGCCCACTTTTCCAAAGGTATGGGCAACACTTTGTTATTGGTCTGTGCTTATTGGGTTCCCGCCCTTTTCCAAAGGGTTTGGAACCCTATGTTCTGGACATGTTTATTGGGTTGCCGCTTTTTCAACAAAAAGGCAACCCTTTAACTTGGGTATGTCCGTTATTTATTATTATTTCTTGCCGAATGTGTCCACCCCCAGATCTCGAGATTGGTAAGGGGTAGAGAGGTGGTTGATACCTCATTTTGAAGGGCTCGACTTGGAGGTTTGCATATCTCCTGGGCGACCCGGTACGACTCAGGGTGAAAGTACTCGATACGGTGATGCTGCAAATGGTAAAAATTGAAAGTTGTCCAATTGGGCTCATATGGGTATCATTCGAAAGCTCTCGTAGCGTAGATAAAAAGTTATAATAGGGCCAAGGCACCAAAATGTACAGAAAATGAGTTACGGGGCCTGAAAGGGGTCAAAAATGGCCAAAAACGGCCAAAATGGCTCAAAATTGAAAGTTGTCTAATTGGGCTCATATGGGTATCATTCGAAAGCTCTCTTTGCGTAGATAAAATTTTGCAATAGGGCCAAAGCATCAAAATGTACAGAAAATGAGTTACGGGGCCTCAAAGGCCTCAAATGGCCAAAACTGGCCAAAATGGGTCAAAATTGAAAATTGTCGGATCCGGTCGATACCGGTGTCATTCGAAAGCTCTCATTGCGCAGATAAAAAGTTGTCATAGCGCCAAAGCTCCTAACTGCATGCAAACTGACTTATGTACCTTGATAAGAGGAAAAGTGACAGCGGCAACCCATTCATGCCAATTCGCTTGTTGGGTTGCCGCTTTTTACACAAAAAGGCAACCCTTTCATCTGGGTATGTCCCTTTATTATTATTATTATTAATCTCGTGACCACCCCTGTCCCCCCCTCTAACTTTTGCTAGGGTGGCCCGATTGGGCTGAAATTTTCAGGGGGGTTAGGGGGTGGGGTGAAGTGTTGACTGAAGTGCGGGGGGTTCCCCCCCCTTGCGGCATGCGAAAGTACTCGATACGGTGATGCTGCATATGGTCAAAATTGAAAGTATCGGAACCTGCCCAATATGGGGCTCATTCGAAAGCTCTCGTTGAGTAGATAAAAAGTTGTAATAGGGCCAAGCCGCCAAATTGTACGAAAATTGAGTTACGGAGCTTCAAAGAGGTCAAAAATGGTCAAAATCGGCCAAAATGGCTCAAAATTGAAAGTATCGGAAACCACCCAATATGGGGCTTATTCGAAAGCTCTCGTTGAGTAGATAAAAAGTTGTAATAGGGGCAAACCGCCAAAGTGTACGAAAATTGAGTTACAGAGCTTCAAAGAGGTCAAAATGGTCAAAATCGACAAAAATGGCCAAAAATCGAAACTTCTCAAAATATGGTCAATATGGTACTCTAATGAGAGCTCTCGATACGGACTACACGAATCAGACTATAATGGGTCACAAAGGTGCCTCTCTTGGGAGATATAGTCATATATAAACGGAAAATGCCGCGGCAACCCATTCTCGCTACTTCGCTAGTTCTTCTTATTATTATTGTCCACAATTCCGTGTCCCCCCTGTCTATCTCGAGATTGGGAAGGGGTAGAGAGGTGGTTGATACCTCATTTTGAAGGTCTTGACTTGAACTGCTCCCGGAAGCGCGTGGAGCCCCGGGGGAGCAGAGGCGCTCCCGGAGCACCCCCGTGAGTAAAAATGAGTAAAATAAAAAAGTTGTCCAAATGAGCTAATTTTGGTATCATTCGAAAGCTCTCGACGAGTAATGAAAAAGTTGTAATAGGGTCAAGGCCTGAAAATGCACTCATTTTGAGTTACGAGGCCGAAAATGGTCAAAAATGACCAAAAATGGTCAAAATGGCTCAAAACTGAAAGTTCTCGGATCAAGCTCATATCGGTATCATTCGAAAGCTCTCGTTATGTAGATGAAAAGTTGTAATAGGGCCAACGCACCAAAGTGGAGGAGAAATGAGTTACGGGGCCTCAAAGGGGTCAAATATGGCCAAAGCCGGCCAAAATGGGTCGAAATCAAAGGTTATGGAAAACGACAATATGGGTATCAATCGAAAGATCTCTTTGAGTATATAAAAAGCTGTCATAGGGACAAGGGGTAATATCGTAGGATAATTGACTTATCTTATTTATAAGAGGAAAAATGCAGCGGCAACCCATTCATGCCACTTTGCTTGTTATTCTTATTATTGTTCACATTTTCGTGTACCCCCCTCTATCTCGAGATTGGAAAGGGGTAGAGAGGTGGTTGATACCTCATTTTGAAGGTCTTGACTTGAACTACTCCCGGAAGCGCGGGGAGCCCCGGGGGAGCAGAGGTGCTCCCGGAGAAGCCCCGTGAGTAAAAATGAGTAAAATAAAAAGTTGTCCAATTGTCCAAAAATTGTCGGATACGGCTGATACCGGTGTCATTCGAAAGCTCTCGTTGCGTGGATAAAAAGTTGTAATAGGGCCAAAGCGCCAAAATGTAGAAGAAATGAGTTACGGGGCCTCAAAGGGGTCAAAAATGGCCAAAACTAGGGCAAAATGGGTCAAAAACAAAAGTTGTCGGAATCCTCCCAATATGGGTATCATTCGAAAGCTCTCGTTGCGTAGGTAAAAAATTGTAATAGGGGTACAGCGCCAAAATGTAGGAGAAATGAGTTACGGGGCCTCAAAGGGGACAAAAATGGCCAAAAACGGTCAAAATGGGTCAAAATTAAAAGTTGTCGGAAACCCCCCAATATGCGTAGCATTCGAAAGCTCTCGTTGCGTAGGTAAAAAGTTGTAAAAGGGGTAAAGCGCCAAAATGTAGGAGAAATGAGTTACGGGGCCTCAAAGGTGTCAATTTGGCCAAAATCGGTAAAAATGGCTCAAAATTGAAAGTTTTCAGATCGGGCTTGTATGGATATCATTCGAAAGCTCTCGTAGCGTGGATAAAAAATTGTAATAGGGCCAAAGCGTTAAAGTGCAGGAAAAATGAGTTTTGAGGCCACAAAAGTATCAAAAACGCCCAACTCGACCAAATTCGGTCAAAATGAAAGTTGTCGGATCATGCTAATACTGGAATCAATTGAAAGCTCCTTGTGAACTGGAAGCAAGTAACACGAGAAGTGAGAAATGTACTAATTATGATAGAAATGGACACTTTCTATAAACGGAAAAATGACGGGCGGGAACCACTTGATGCCTTTTGACTTATTATTGGGTTCCCGCCCTTTTCCAAAGGGTTTGGAACCCTATGTTCTGGACATGTTTATTCTTCTTCTTATTATTATTGTCCACAATTTCGTGTCCCCCCTGTCTATCTCGAGATTGGGAAGGGGTAGAGAGGTGGTTGATACCTCATTTTGAAGGTCTTGACCTGAACTGCTCCCGGAAGCGCGGGGAGCCCCGGGGGAGCAGAGGTGCTCCCGGAGCACCCCCGTGAGTAAAAATGAGTAAAATAAAAAAAGTTGTCCGAATGAGCTAATTTTGGTATCATTCGAAAGCTCTCGACGAGTAATGAAAAAGTTGTAATAGGGTCAAGGCCTGAAAATGCACCCATTTTGAGTTATGAGGCCGACAATGGTCAAAAATGGCCAAAAACGGCCAAAACGGCCGTTTGAAGGGGTTTTCCGCCTTTATCTCGAGCTAGAGTCAACTAGTTGGCCTGAAACTTGGCATGTAGGGTGGCACCCGATGCGGGAAGACCCTCCGGGCACCTGGGTACCATAGTGTCACACAATTCGCAATTACTCGATACGGTGGTGCTGCAAATGGTCAAAATTGAAAGTGACGAAAACCCCCCAATATGGATATCATTCGAAAGCTCTCGTTGCGTGGATAAAAAGTTGTAATAGGGCCAACGCACCAAAATGTGGGAAAAATGAGTTACGGAGCCTCAAAGGGGTGCAAAAAGTGCCAGAAACAGGTCAAAATGGGTCAAAATTGAAAATTGTCGGATCCGATCGATACCGATGTCATTCGAAAGCTCTCGTTGAGTAGATAAAAAGTTGTAATAGGACCGAAGCTCCAAAATGTAGGACAAATGAGTTACGGGTCCCCAAAAGGGTCAAAAATGGTTAAAACCGGTCAAAATGGGTCAAAATTGAAAATTGTCGGATCCGATTAATACTGGTGTCTTCGAAAGCTCTCGTTGCGTAGATAAAAAGTTGTAATAGGGCCAAAGCAGCAGAATGTCGGAAAAATGAGTTACGGGGCCTGAAAGGGTCAAAAATGGCCAAAACCAGTCAATATGGGTCAAAATTGAAAGTAACCGAAACCCAACAGTATGGGTGTCATTCGAAAGCTCTCATTGCGTAGATTAAAAGTTGTAATAGGGCTAACGCGTCAAAAAATAAGACAAATGAGTTATGGGGCCCCGAATATTATAAACTCATTCTATAAGCAGAAAAATGTCGGGCGGGAACCACTTGATGCCTTTTGACTTATTATCATTATTATCCGTCTGTCCCCCCCCTAGATCTCGAGATTGGGAAGGGGTACAGGGGTGGTTGATACCTTATTTTGAAGCCCTTGACTAGGACATCTCCCGGAAGCAAGATGGTTCTGAAATTCCAGCTTTTGAAAATTCCGATTTTTTCGGATGGTAAGGGGGGAGGGTATGTCCTTTGAGTTGGGTATGTCCGTTATTATTATTTCTTGCCGAATGTGTCCCCCCCTCTATCTTTTGATTGGCTTGACCGATCCGGCTGAAATTTTCAGAGGGAGTTGGGGTGGCCTAAAGTGCTCCCGGAAGCGCGGGCAGTTCGGTACTTCCCGGATTCCGGAAATGGCGGTACCCGGAATTTTTTGAATGGTAAGGGGGGACCAAGGCAAACGTAAAAATTTTTTGTCTCCGATTTTGCTGAAAAGTTGGTCATAGGGTAATTCGACCACGCTGATTTCGAAATTGAAATCGAAATTTCCGGAAAATTTCCGGATTTCGAGATATTCGACCCGGAAAATTCCGGATTTTGAAAAATTTCCCCAAAAGTGGTCAATATGGTACTCAAATGAAAGAGCTCGCCGAGCTGAACAAGTTTCCTTCTTGAGACGTTTTTCGGAAATGCGCCTAGCGAAAGGTATGGCCGAAAAACCGAAAATCCGGGAATTTCCAAAAAAAGATATGAAAGGAAGATGCGTGCTAAATTCCACTGCAATTGCTGGTGTTTAACTGTGGACGCATGCCTCAGTGCGATGTCGGAGACCTATAGTCAAAAATGGCAAATTTTCAAATTTCTCAAATATAGCCAAATTTTATATCAAATTGAAGCGCTCGATGTCCTGAACATTTTATCTTCTTGCACCAAGTCTCTACAAAGCAGTATGAGAAAGTTAGAGCGCGTTAAAGTTTGAAGTAAATTACAGTCGGAAGGAGCGTGAGCAAATGGCTCCAACGCCGTTTCTCGCTCGGTGCTTGGCGTATCATTGTCATTTGCACAGTAATAAATAGCCCCAGATAGAGGCTTCAATTTGATCTATTGGCCATGCCGTAGTCTTCTGTCATCCCATGTGTACACGACTTCGAAGGCTTAGGTACCGCTGTGCAAACCAAAAGGTACCGATGTGCAAACCTTAGTACCGCTGTGCAAACCCTAAGTACCGCTGTGCAAACCCTAAGTACCGCTGTGCAAACCCTAAATACCACTGTGCAGACCCTTAGTACCGCTGTGCAAACCATGATTAAGTCCTTTTTCAAACTAATTACAGAAATGACAATAACTTTCATTTTTCAAATGACACACACCTGTTAATCATAAAATATTGTTACAAAAATTATAAATAATAAATAATTTATAATTTACAACAAATAATAAATCATTTGTTGTAATCATGCGTTGCTAAAAAACTGACTTTAAAAGTGGCTGTAAAATTTGGAAATTTACTGATCACAGTTCAAGTTCAGGTCAATTTCAACTTTCAAGTTCATGTTCAAAGTTCAAGAAATCCCAATAAACTGTATTAAAAATCATACATTGGGAAAATGTCAAAATTATATGAAGCAGTTTAAGATGTCCATTTTAACTATGTAGTTTTTAATATTAATACAGTAGAGATAGTGACAATATTGAATTCAAGACTTTTAAACATACGAGGTTAGACTATTGACGTCTTGTCCGCTATATATTTCGGAAAATGCAAAGGGCCTGACCAGAAAGACATTACCGTCAATTCTACGTAAACTATAGTAATTATCTGTAGCTATGACTGCTAAAGTATTCCAACTGTAAAATTTTGGAAATTTTACTGCATTATTAATGGTTTACACAACCACACTTAAGGTTTGCACAGTGGTACTTAGGGTTTGCACAGCGGTACTCAGGGTTTGCACAGCGGGACTCAGGGTTTGCACAGCGGTACTCAGGGTTTGCACAGCGGTACTCAGGGTTTGCACAGCGGTAAGGTTTGCACAGCGGTACTTAGGGTTTGCACAGCGGTACTTAGGGTTTGCACAGCGGAAAAATACCCTTCGAAGCTGTCAGCGAGGCATGGTGGCGTAACTAAATTGTAGAGATTTGAACTGCAATATCTCTTATCTGGATTGACCCGACTCTAAAAATATGTCTTGTTTTTGGACATAGTCAAGCGGGGAAAAACCCACTTTTGAGATTTTTGGCCAGAACTTTTTAATGGTTTGACATATTGAAATGCTGATTATACAGGTAGCTAGGCCTAGTCGTAAGCTTTCTTATGAGCTATAGAACACCTCTGTAGGGTGTGCCGTTAGCGAGAAAAATTGTCCCAAACTGGCGGGAAAAAACCCAATGCGGGAAAAAACCCATATGCGGGAAAAAACCCACCCCAAAAAATTTTTGGCAAGCTGCCAGGAGCATTTCTAACCATTCCAAATGAAAGAGCGGGTTGTTTTTAGTACAATTGCATCAAAATATATTAGTTTTTGTATTAAAATTGAGGTCATATGGTCATTTGAAAATGTTGTATCTTTAACACATAAGCATCCTATCGTGTAGAAAACGTGTTTTTCTTGTATTTAGAGCCAAACTAGACCCATTTTAAGGCAAAAATAAGCATTTTTGGTCAAAATTGAAATTTTGGCTTGAAATGGCACCGTGTCCGATTTAGACCCTCTGGACCACCCATAACAGTACGAACCCAGGTAAAACCTATACCAATTTAATCTATAGGCTCTATTAAACAAATGTATGTATTGGTTTGACCTTTCCGGTCAATGGTTAGAAAAAAATTTAATTTTGAAAAGTGGGTTTTTTCCCGCCGTGGGTTTTTTCCCGCCAACTCCAGGTCACCCCCAGGTCGCACCGGAGGGGTCAGAGCAGTGTGACATATATCATCATGAAGCGCAACAGATGCCCTACAGGTACATATAATCCGCTTTGGTCTAAGTCTTTCCAGTAGTTCAGGGTAGCCCGGCAAAGTTTGCCAAATTTCGGCACTTGGTCGGACCAAAATTTCCAAAAATTTCAAAGTCCCAAAAAATTTGCAGGGAAGCAGTGGAAACTACCATAATACACCCTCCAGGGTTATTTTGGATGCTCTTCAAGATAGGCTATTAAAATCCTAGATAGCTCATACCGGTAAGCCCACACTGGGGGTGGGTTTCCCGCATTGGCGAGTGGGTTTTTTTCCCGCTTGACTATATGGGGGTATATTCTAGCCCAAAATGATCGAAATCGGTGACAATAAAATTTGGTACCCGGCGACCCCCCCCAGTGCGACCTGAAGCCACCAATGAAAACCTCCACCCTGAAGATTTCAATCACGCATTTCTTAGTTCTACCAGTTTTCATAGCAATAAAAACGAAACAGCTGCAAAAGTATTAATTGAATAAAATATTCCAACAAGCATTTCGCCAGTGCGCCAATCTGTATAAACAAAGAAGTCGAACAGAAAATTTTAACATGAAAGCAAAATTATACCTCAGCAATATCGGATCGCCAGCCCTGAAAATCAGATTCAGCCTTCTTTTTATCTTTGTACTCGTCAATCAAATATGTCCTAAAATAAGAAAGAAAGACAAAATTAAATAGTAATCAGAAACTAACAAAAACAGATATGACATAGTTTACGCTATTCCTTGCAAATATTTCTGTAACAAGACAGAAGCAAGGAGAGCAGGCTTCCACCTAAGTGGGCCATGAAAAAGTGTGGATTGGGAAAAGTTTGTTAGAATACTGGACGATGAACTTGGAAAACACCGAATTCATCACCTGACAATGCAGTACACGAAGCCAATCCACTCCTGTCCCCTCCCCTAGCTTCCTGACTGCAGCGGATCACTCCGTCCCACGCGCCAGAAGAAAACAGGCCAAGTCCTGGCGGGATGATGAAATATAGGAAGCCACCAGACGAAGAAGTCCATCAAAAGGAGGCAAACAGAGAGCCCAGGACTGGATTAAAATGATATGTACTGCCAGGTTAATCACTAAGAAGAAAACCCAATTGATGGATGACAAAGTTTTCCTCCAAAGTTAGGTCAGTGCATTACTAAAGCAGGTAGCCTTGAGCCGCTTCTGCATTAAAACATTACCTTAGTAAAGGCATTAATTTGATGTATCCGTCAACTCTGTTCTTGATCGCGTTCGGTCTCCACCTGACCTTAACGGACAAGCAATTTCAATTAGTTTTGCGGGGGGAGGCATCCGAGGAACACTCCCCAAAAAAGCCCATCAACAATATTTAAACAAGCACATTGCCATGCAATACACACACATACTGAATTTTTACCTTAAAAAACTTAGTCTAACAATAATCTATCCATTTCTGACAAGTTTCATGAAGGTCAAACATAACTTCAAAAATCATAATACCGAGATTTGCCTATCGATACCTGAAAAGCCAGCCGATAGTGGTAGGGTGGTCGGTCTCGATGTCACTACTCCGTGACGGAAGCACTTTACTAAGCATATTTTGGGAAAACGGAATCCTAATTTAGCAAATATGATAAAATATTGCAAAGAAAGCTGGGATCACAAACCAAAAGGCTAACAATGCTCCGATGGAGCATGAAAAATGCAATATGGGTGACATGAACGAATGAATGACATGAATGACATATGAACCAGCTTCGCTGAACAACCCATATTCGCGGAAGCTGCCCAGACAAAAATGCTGGCGGCAATCCTTCAATAACAGTTTAACAATTTGTCAGCACGACTTTGCAGCTATTACTATATATATATTTTCAAAAATGGGGCTATATCGCTACCTCTCTGCCTGTACGATAGTATATATCGTAACACTTGCCTATATCGCTACGTAGCGATATAGTTTGACGCTATTTACCGCCTAGCTAGGCTATACCGTTACTTCTTAAATTACTTAGCAGAACGTCCCTTTCTATTGTACGGCAAAACTTGAGATGGGGTTATCCAAAAAGTTAAGTTCACGGATGGTCACGATAAAAAGTGAGCAGGGATTAAAAAATGTATCGTGCACCGTGCGGATAATTTAATTATCCCCACGGTGGCAAATTTACTGCCAGATGACCTGGAAAATTGCTTGCACTTGTGTGTCAGCTGCACCATCACTGAATCAAGTTTTAGTAGTTTAGTGGAAAGCTTCATTTGTAGTTTGTTTCGTTGTATAAGTACTTTACAACACGACATTGGTTGCATTCAGAGATATATACACACGCCGTGCGGGAAGCTCAGAGTGTGTGGCACGAGTGCGCGAAGTATATATATATATATATATATATATATATATATATATATATATATATATATATATATATATATATATATACATGCAAACCTTACCCTTTGTGGACGCAGAAACCTATGTGAACTTTGCTAATTAGCTAATGAATTAAGCTGAGCTTAGGCTAAGAAAATGGCTTAGGCTTAGACGTGTAAAAGCACGCTCTCGGCTTAGCCTAACACGCTCTCGGTAAGCCTAAAAAGCCATTTGCGCCACATAGGCGACTATGTGGCGCAGCCTATGTGGCGCATTTGCACACTATATACCCTATGTGGACGCAAATTTTGCGTCCACAAAGGGGGTACAGTGTGAGATATATATATATTTCTCGTTTCTTGATTTCTGGGATGCTCGCATATTGGACGGACAACCTAAAAAAATCGATTTTCTTCTTACCACGCCAGTTGATTAGGATTAGTAGGCATAGTAAAACCTGCAAATATCAGCTTGTTTTGATGAGCGCTTAATGAGTAAGGTCAATTTTTGTGATTTTGCCATGGCAGCTAAATGGCCAATTTTACTTCTTGGCTTTGTTCCACTGTATTGAAAGACATAGACGTGGTACGGTGCTACTTTTGGTCCTAAAATTGTTCATAGAGCTCTGCTATAGCTATGCAATAGGCGTTCTTCTTTAGGTGTCATGTAGTTTCCGAAAACTGCAGTCTTAGGGTCACTGACCCCACCAGTCGAGGGTAGCGCGAAGTAAGTTTATTCGAGCTAGAGAGCTTATTACTGCTAAGCCAGACGCAATTTTATAATATATCATTTTTAGGATCATAATAAACCTGCTGGCCAAAAATGAGCCAAATCCCAGACCCAGTTTTGAGATATGGCTTTTCAAAGTTCGAAAAATCGCCGATTTTGGGCTAAAACAGCGATCAAGTCAAGTTTGGGCCGCCATAGCCGACTAACGGGAAAAGATTTTGAGCTAATATTTTCAGCACATAAACTAGGTACCATAGACAGTGTTTTAGCCCAATTTCAGCCAAATCTGAAAAATTTTATTTTTTTCGATTTTTCAACACCCAAACTGTGACCAAAAAATCGAAAAAAATAAAATTCTTCAGATTTGGCTGAAATTAGGCTAAGGCACTGTCTATGGTACCTAGTTTATGTGCTAAAAATATTAGCTCAATATCTTTTCCCGTTAGTCGGCTATGGCGGCCCAAACTTGACTTGATCGCTGTTTTGGCCCAAAATCGGCGATTTTTCGAACTTTGAAGAGCCATATCTCAAAACTGGGTCTGGGATTTGGCTCATTTTTGGCCAGCAGGTTTATTATGATCCTAAGAATGATATATTATAAAATTGCGTCTGGCTTAGCAGTAATAAGCTCTCTAGCTCGAATAAACTTACTTCGCGCTACCCCCGACTGGTGGGGTCAGTGACCTTAAACCTGCAGTTTTCGGAAACTACATGACACCTGAAGAAGAACGCCTATTGGATAGCTATAGTAGAGCTTTATGAACAATTTTAGGGCCAAAAGTATCACCGTACCACGTCTATGTCTTTCAATACAGTGGAACAAAGCCAAGAAGTAAAATTGGCCATTTAGCTGCTATGGCAAAATCACAAAAATTGACCTAACTCATTAAGCGCTCATCAAAACAAGCTGATATTTGCAGGTTTTACCATGCCTACTAATCCGAATCAACTGGCATAGTAAGAAGAAAATAGATTTTTCAAGGTTGTCCGCGAACAACGACTCCAGATCTGAACCACTCAGAAATCCACTCATATATATATATATATATATATATATATATACTTTTTTTTACTTTTTTGATTTTTACTCATTTTTTGTCTTTGTTAACAATAAATCTGCTAATTTTGCAATAAAAATCAACTTTTACAGTACATGCCAGAAAAATAGCGCTATTTTTAGCATATTTTTAGATAAATTTTCGCCCCCCCCCCAAAAATTCCTTGCCCCTCGGAACCTTTGGGGGGGCCCCCCCAAGGAGCCCCCCCCCCCCAAGAAAAAATCCCTAGAATAAGCCCAGTATATATATATATATATATATATATATATATATATATATATATATATATATATATATATATATATATATATATATATGTATATATATATATATCGTAAATCGAAGCAAACGAACAAAGAAGCTTGAAAAGTTCCAGTTTCCTACTTGGCTCTCGAATATGGCAGATTGATGACACGGCTTCGAATACATATATATACTCTGCTTTTACACTTCCATGCAAAATTTCATACAATTGCAACATATCTGTAGCTAGTTGTAGGCCGTGCTGTATATACTTCAGTAGCACTCTACTGCATTGCAACCAGATGTAAATTATACTACCAATGAAGGAATCTTATAGGGCACGATTTCTAATGCTCTTCAGCAGTTATATGCAAAATTTCAGACGATTGCAACATTTCTGTAGCTAGTTATAGGACGTGCTGTATATACTTCAGTAGCACTCATACTGCAAATTTAGGATTGAGTGGGCAAATTTAAAGATCGGTGGGCAAAATTACAAAATTTTGCTAAGCAATTTTTAACCTTAATTTTAACCTTGCTTTAATTAATAACGTGTTTTATTCCATATCATCGAATTTCCTGTCGCTTTCTTTAGTTGTGTCTTAAACAATCTTAGTTTTTATACAATACAGGGTTCTTATACATATTAAAACATATTAAAACAACAGCAGGGGGCCTGGGGGGCGCAGCCCCCCAGAAGCTGAACGAATTTTTCAAATTTTGATATTTTTGCACATGTTTTGAGTCATAGTTTCGATTTTCTGCAGTTGCACTTTTTATAATACAAATTTTGCAACATTTTGAAGAGACATATTTAGAAATAGACAATAAGTGAAGTAAAGTTAATCAAATTACAAATTAGTAGTGACACAGTAACCCCAACTGGGGTCTGGGGGGCGGGAGCCCCCCAGAAAAAAACATTGAAGATTTTTTAAAATTAGCAATAAAACCGTAATCGAAATGTTCACTTCTTTTACCTCTCTGGTCCAATTTTTCAGTGGGCAAACTGCTGGGCAAATTTAAATTTGAGTGGGCAAACTTTTGGCCGAGTGGGGAAATGCCCCCAATTTTGCCCAAAAAACCGTGTGTATCACCCTTTGCTTATTATGCATCCACCTTTCATTATATTGTATTTTTAACTTACTTCAGTTTGGTCAAACATTCGGAATTCTCGAGTTTCAGGGAGTCAAAGTACTGCAATAGCTTGGCACGGAAATCCACAGTCTGAAACAAAAACAGAGCAAGCACAAATACGAAATAAAGCCATCAAGTATTAGTATTGCCCATAAAATCCGCTAGTTTATACCAAGTTTCGGGGTTGTGATAAACCAGGAATCGGCGCATTGCATCTCCGCCGCCACAACGTGAAAAATTGAGAACACTATTTTTGAGAGAACAACACTAGAGAAAATCTGTGTTAAATCTTCGACAGCTTCGACAGTATAAATGTATGCGGACTCTTACAGCTAAACACCAATGATTGAAGAAATGGACGGGTATGAGCAAGAGATCGTGGGAAAAGATGTCTACTTGTCGAGTCCATCGTCCCACACCAGAATATCCCGTTTGAACCAGAGTCGGATAGAAGAATGTATTGAAGACATAGACAGAAGGGAGACTACTGGCGCCACCTTGTTTGCTGCGAGCCATTATGAGATTGAAATAAAAGTTGATCACCTATAAAACAACACAAAATACCGAATAATTACAATTAAAAAACAAGCTTAGCTACCACAAAACACACACACACACACACACACACACACACACACACACACACACACACACACACACACACACACACACACACACACACACACACACACACACACACACACACACACACACACACACACACACACACACACACACACACACACACACACACACACACACACACACACACACACACACACACACACACACACACACACACACACACACACACACACACACACACACACACACACACACACACACACACACACACACACACACACACACACACACACACACACACACACAGAGTATATTTTTGGGTTTTTTGTGGGGGGGGGCTTCCCGGGCCGGGGGGGGAAGAAATTTTCGGGGGGGGATTTTTTGCCCAAAATGAGCCAAAAAATGGTATTTTTGGGCATATTTGGCATGGTGAAACGTTAAAAGCTCTCAAAAATGCCTGGATTTAAGCTAAAAATAGCTATTTTTACGAAATAATCTCCGGCGAAGCCGGAAAATTTTTGAAAATTTGGCCATTTCTGGCAAAAATTTGGGCACTCAAAAAATCCCGGGTGGGGGAAGCAAAAATCCCGGGAGGGGGCGATTTCGGGGGGGGGAAGGCATTTTCGGGGGGGAGGTCGATTTCGGGGGGGGGGGGGGGGGCCCCCCTGTAAAAAATACCCTACACGCACGCACACACACACACACGCACACACACATACACACACACACACACACACACACACACACACACACACACACACACACACACACACACACACACACACCACTAAAAAGCAGTTGCAAACACCACAGCGCGATACCTGATGTTGTTTACAAGATTATTATAGCGGAAAACTTTTGACGACCTAAAGAATAGCTCTGGCAAAGAGCACTCCTTTAGCGATTTTTGAAAAAGTTGTCCCACAAGATAATATCTTCTATACTATGCGAAGTTTAGAAATGCGAATCTTGGATCTGTATCTTGCATTTTTACGAATTTTAGGACAGTCTCACAATGTCACTCTCGTGCTTCGTTTTTCATTTTCGTGTTCACCTTTGAAGTTACGTTACAGAACAGTATGAATATGCATCAAAGAGAAAAAAGGTAGGTATATGTGCCATAAAACAGCGCTAAAAGTCTTTCCAGTAAAGTTCTGCTCAGTTGAGGACAAATTTTCAAGCCAATCATACGACACTGTAGTAAGATAAAGATTGACCCCTTGGAACCAACCCAGGAGACCGTCAGTGCATGCTACAGCCATAAATGCTGTTAAAAACGCGGAAACTCGACACCTGGTCGATTTCTAGCAGCTAAAATAAGAATTTTTAGGTGTATTTTTATTTCAGACCCAAGTGCCCAGCGGGTCCGAAAAAATACACCCGCTGCTGCGCAACTGTGCGGCGCAGGGGCGTCCGAACCTATTGCCAAAAAACTAGAAGCAATGTGTATTATGTTAAAACAATAGGTGCTACTATAGCTTTAGTATAGCGAACAAGAGCCAAAAAGTTGCCAACTGATCCAAAAGTTGAAAACCAACTTTTTCATAGTACCATTTTTGAGTCGTCAGCCTGCGCGAGTGCGGGGCCGTAGGGAAACAGCCATAACATGATAGTTAAGCTTGCGCTATTATGGGGTACAGTTTGGCTGGGCTCCGTAGCTTCTAGCCTGAGTTAGGGTGGGTGTATTTTTTTCGGACCCGGATGGTGTATTCTTTTTCGAACCTTTACTATACGTAAGGGATAAATTATAACAATTTGAAATAGTTTTCATTAGTTTCAAATACCTCATCATTCAGGCAGTTACGGCCGTTTAGGGTTTGAAGATCCCGACCCCTGATAGAAATGTTGAAGTTATTCGATAAAATTGTATGATAATTTGAAGCCTGCAAAGCAACATCAACTCGCTCTTCTTGGTCAGCGGAGAGATCTGCAAAAAAGCAAACTATGCCAACATTTATGCAAATACAACCTTTCCATACCTTTTCGGGTGGTTTGGTAATCTGAACTATTGCCGGAGTCAGCTTCCGAATATTGTCTGATAGCACACAAACGAATGATATCTGCGTCCTTGAATATTTCATAAAAATTCCAACAGCTTAGTATCATCAAGGACGTGATAGTTTACGCCAATATTATAAGTTTATCATTTGTAAGCTTACATTGAATTGACACAAAGCACAGGCATGTGGGGGATAATAGATTTAGTGAAAACAGTCCTAAAAACAGTCCTTTAGGCTTTGGCCACCTATCTTAACTTGGTTAATCGTTCCGCAACTATGTACCAACGTACTCTTATGATTAACATTTCTATTTTTACTTATTTTATCTATATTTGTATTTAACTTAATTTAATAATTTCTTAGAAAATCCACCTCTAGGGCGAACTTTCTTTAGCAAATCCATGAAGTTAGTTCGATTTGGCAGTTGAAACTTCAAGGTAACTTTAGCCATTATTGGTGCATAAAATTAGCCAATATGAACTTCTTAGAAGGCTAGTTTTTAAAAAATGGGGGGCTGGGGCTCCGCCGAAAAAAAACACTGCGACATTCCGCACTTTTTTTGAAAATTCCGCAACTTTTTTCGGAGTTCTGCGTAAAGTTCCGCAAAAATTTTTGACCTTGAGTAGAAATTTTCAGTTATCTCTGATAATAAATACAAGTGTTTCAGGTACTTTTTGCAGAAAATTCCAAAAAATTTTCGCGCCTTAGGCGCGAATTTCTATATTCATATCTTTCAGTCCTATCCGAGATAGAATACTTAGTGAAGGCTTATGCAATGAAATTCTTTTAGTATATATATAAACTAATTTCCTAGAATATCATATATACTTACATACCTAACCGATTTAGACACCAAATTGCACAAGAGAATAACCCATTTGTAAATGTTGCCAGACCATACTTTTAAACAATTTTCGCCCTGTGGCAGCTTGTTTATACTTTGGGTCTTTACTGGCTGCCGAAATCAAAGTTTTGAGTGTTTCCATCAAGGATTTTCATCAGTTTTACAAAATTTTCTCAGCTTCTGGGGGGCTCCGCCCCCCCCCCCAGATCTCTACGTTTAAATTTTATATTCTTGTCAAAATTCTTGTCCTGTGGCTTGCGACGTCAACAAGAAAAGTGTGGAATCGGTGACCCTTGCAAATTGCTAGACAATTGCAAACAATAGACAACTATATATAATATATATATATACAAGAAATAAAAATGCTCCTAAAGAGCAAAGAAAGGAATAGGAGTCAACATGGAACATGTAAAATGCTAAATATTGTCGGTTGTAAATTAAGAATAAGACAAGCATGTAAAATGCTAATATGAGTCTGGTGAGGTTGGAAAGTGCAGAAGACAAGTTTGTACACGCACCAATATGAGTGCATGCCAAATAGACTCATATTGGCATTATAGTAGTCTGAAGGCAAGTGGTTGCGAATTTCGGTTATATATAACTCACGTAATGTCAGCAAGACGAGACAGGGTGGATGACAGGATGCTCCACAGGTTACGCACGTATATATATACGTATATATGTCACGAAAGTTAACATCAGATTTAACTTTGAGTCTCTGAATACATGAATTATACAAACGCTTAATAAAAATGTTATATATGTTATATCCGTCCGTCGGCGCATTGTTGACTAACAGCCGTTTAACAGTTTTCTAAGGAGAAAAGTTGACAATGTTGACCATGGTTGGGATATCCATGTGACGTCAATAACGATACGTATATACTTATTCGTCTTTACTCCTGCGTAGAAATATATACGTTAGAATTCCGCAATGGATGCATGCATTATTGTTTTTTACGGAATGCCAATATGAGTCTATTTGGCATGCACTCATATTGGTGCGCGTACAAACTTGTCTTCTGCACTTTCCAACCTCACCAGACTCATATTAGCATTTTACATGATTGTCTTATTCTTAATTTACAACCGACAATATTTAGCATTTTACATGTTCCATGTTGACTCATATTCCTTTAGGAGCATTTTTATTTCTTGTTTATCCACTTTTTACATGTCGTTGACATAAAAGCGTTAAAGAATAATTAAGCATTATATATATATATATATATATATATATATATATATATATATATATATATATATATATATATATATATATATGCATTAAATAGCACAGCACAGCACAGCACTCTACAGCCACTTTGAGCATGCACTTTTATGAGAAAAGTTGCTCAGCTCACTTGGGGCTTTCATTTGGTACCAAATTTGACCACTTTTGAAAATTTTCATTTTCGACCCAAAATCACCTAAGACCCGACCCATACCCCAGCACAGCACTCTACAGCCACTTTGAGCATGCACTTTTATGAGAAAATTTGCTCAGCTCAATTGAGGCTTTCATTTGGTACCAAATTTGACCACTTTTGAAAATTTTCATTTTCGACCCAAAAATCACCTAAGACCCCACCCATACCCCAGCACAGCACTCTACAGCCACTTTGAGCATGCACTTTTATGAGAAACGTTGCTCAGCTCAACTGAGGCTTTCATTTGGTACCAAATTTGACCACTTTTGAAAATTTTCATTTTCGACCCAAAATCACCTAAGACCCCCCCATACCCCAGCACAGCACGCGACAGCCACTTTGAGCATGCACTTTTATGAGAAACGTTGCTCAGCTCAACTGAGGCTTTCATTTGGTACCAAATTTGACCACTTTTGAAAATTTTCATTTTCGACCCAAAATCACCTAAGACCCCACCCATACCCCAGCACAACACTCTACAGCCACTTTGAGCATGCACTTTTATGAGAAAAGTTGCTCAGCTCAATTGAGGCTTTCATTTGGTACCAAATTTGACCACTTTTGAAAATTTTCATTTTCGACCCAAAATCACCTAAGACCCCACCCATACCCCAGCACAGCACTCTACAGCCACTTTGAGCATGCACTTTTATGAGAAACCTTGCTCAGCTCAACTGAGGCTTTCATTTGGTACCAAAATTGACCACTTTTGAAAATTTTCATTTTCGACCCAAAAACACCTAAGACTCCCCCCATACCCCAGCACAGCACTCTACAGCCACTTTGAGCATGCAGATCATGAGAAAAAGGTGCTCAGCTCAATTGAGGCTTCCATTTGGTACCAACTTTGACCACATTTGAAAATTTTCATTTTTGACCGAAAATCGCCTAAGTCCCCACCTACCCCACCACAGCACTCTTTTACAGCCACTTTGAGCATGCAGTTCTATGACCAAGTTGCTCAGCTCGCTTAGCGCTTTCATTTGATAACAAATTTGACCACTTTTGAAAAATTTTGATTTTTGACCACATGACCTCCCACCTGAGTTGTTTCTGAGCCCGTCTTGGCGGGCTCCGAGCCAGAGGGATCCGGCCGGTGCAGGCCCGGCCGGAAATTTTTGTTTGAGCCCGGCGCGTGCAAGGCCCGGAGCCCGCGAAAAGCCCGGCCTCAGCAACAAGGCCCGGTCAATCCTTCCGGGCCCACCGTGCCTACCGGGCTCACCGGGCTCATTATGACAGGCCGACAGGGAGAGCACTATTAGTCATTTATTCCCTTGTATATTGCATATAATCCTCCACAGCTAGTTATATATACCAGATTTCTTTGTCTGCGTTTTGTATACGTTTATGTGAAGGCAAGGTGGTGCGATATGAGATTGGCCGTGAGAAAGTGTTTCTAATTGCAATTTGTTGGTCCAAAAAGTTCTATACATCTATACTGGCATTAGTTTTCTGAGCGGTTTGCTGACTGCTGAAGTGCTGAGTGCTTAGTGTTTGCAATTTATTGGCTCTGCTATTTTGATCCCCATAATCAATGCCTACATTGATCAATACAGATAAGCAAAATTTACAGTCTGTCCTTAAACATACGTAACAAGAATGCCTTGAAAGTTAAGCTTGTGTCAAACGTTCCTGCATTTAATAATAATAACTTCGAAGTAGGTTGTCCAGTTTAGCTAGCAGTGGGTCTGGTTGCGGGAGCTCGGGTTGTGTAGCGGGCTCCGGGCCAGGCCGGGCCGGGCCCGGCCCGGGGCCCGGCCCGGAGGAACGAGCGAGCCCGGGCCCGGCCAGGAAAATTTCTTATTGGAACAACCCTACCTGACCTACCTACCTGACCCTCCAGATGGCAAAGTGGAACCAGCACAGCAAGATGCGAGCAAGGGCCCCCCCAAAGGTCCGAGGATTTTGGGGGGGGGGCGAAAATTTTTCGAAAAATATGCTAAAAATAGCGCTATTTTTGTAGCATGCACTGCAAAAGTTGATTTTTATTGCAAAAATAAGCACATTTTGTGTTAAAAAAGGCAAAAAATGAGTAAAATCTCCGGCGAAGCCGGAAAATTTTTGAAAATTTGGCCTTCTGAGCGTATTTTTCAGGGTAAAATTTGGTACCAATAGAGGCACCCACTTTTTTTGGGGGGGGGGCGATTTTTGGGGGGGAACGATTTTTGGGGGGAAGGGGGTTTATGGGGCCCCCCACCCCCCCCCCCCACTAGAATAAGCCCAGCGGCAAAACAGAGACCGGGAAAGAGCTGGGCGCACCAGAAAAACACTATAGACAAAGTTTTGAGAGGCCAAGTAAAGCCTACTATGTACCTCCCGGAAGCGGTTACCGACCTGACCCCTAAGACGGTCAAGTGGAACCAGCCCAGCAAATTGGGTGAATCGGGCAGCAAAACTGATGGCGGGAATGGAGTCTCCGTCCCCAAAAACCTTTATATGCACGATTTGAAAAGTCTACCTTGAAAAATAAGCGAAAAAACTAAGTTCAAAGTCGGACCCAACATTCACCAACTTTGGCGGGCCACTGTGGCGCTGTGGCGCAACATATCAAAAATTCGACTTCAAACGTCATAATCCAGATATATGCCCTTATCAACCATATATAACTTGTCTGGTTTGTATTTGCACAAAGAGCTGGAAAGAAGCTAATCCCAGGCATACTTTTAGCCATTTCGACGTTCTGAGCCGACTTTGTGGCACCACTGTGGCGCTGCGGCGCACTGTGGCGCGGCGGCGACCACATATATCGAAAGTCAGTAACCTATATATATTGATGATATACCACAATAGGTGTCTTCCCTTCGCTACATTCTGTGAAAGAGGCTACAAAATGGTGACATACGAGGGTAAAACGGAGACACCGGAAAAAAAACACCGCCGGCATAACTGCCGGCGGGTGTAACTTTTTAACGGTAAGTGCTACGGGGATGAAATTTTCCAATTATACGAAACTCGACACGGACTTTCTTTTGCGCACAAAATTTGCGCATGATCTGCGCAGTGTCTGCGCAGCGCCTCTGAAGGCTGTCATTAGGGCGTTTTGACTCATATTATAGGGGTCGCTACCGCTATATATAATTTATTCGCATAATAACAAATTTTATTCCTACACTAAAATAGCGCGATAAATACCACTTATATAATATACTACATTATATTAGAGATGCGCGAAATTTTGTTTCTGGACACAACTTTTCTTAGCTGGACACAAATAAAATTAGCTGGACACAAGTTTGACACAGTCCCGATTTTCAAAACCCTGTAGTCAATACATAGAACCTGTAATAAGAGCTGCCTTTTCTTCCAAAGGTTCTTCTGGTTCTGGTCGCATATTGCTCTGCAAATCAAGTAGCAGTCGCAGTTCGTCCGAAATATCCGCCTAGGAACCACGCTCATGCTAAAAGTATAAAACCTGTAAGATGTTGTCGCCTCAACGTGGTGGAAAGGTGGAACTTCCTGGGATGTGGTGCCCCAAGCCCCCGCCCCGGGATGCGAAATGGCAACCCTTTTTCTTCTTTTCTCAAGGAAGGCAGGATTCTCCTTTGGTCAGCCCAAGGGGGTTTTTCGATGCCGGCCCAGGCAACCCCGCCTTCTGGCGCCGGCTACTGATTTTGGCGGGAGATGTAGAGGAAAACTCAGGCCCTGCTACTACCTATCCCTGCGGGTCCTGTGGTGTAAATGTAAACAGGAAGGACTTCTCAATAGCGTGCGCGAAATGTGGCCAATGGTCACACAGAGTCTGTCTGGGCTTTACGGTCAGGCAGTTACTGGCTGTCAACTCCAATGGATGATCCTGTTCTCATTGTCCTCCCTCTCCACCCAGTACCCTCCAGGGTACGCCTGCTCTGCCACCTCCCACTCCAGCTAGCCCCCTCCAAAGTACCCCTGCAGTTGGCTCCCCACCCACTCCTCCCACTCAGGGTTGGGCGAGACCGAGATTTCACCGAGACCCACAATACCTCGGTTCTCAGCCTCAGCCAAAACCGGCCAAAATGGGTCAAAATAGACAGTAACGGAAACCATATGAGTATCTTTCGAAAGCTCTCGTTGCGTATATATATAAAAAGTTTCCCCGATGGGCCTGGGATGCTCTGCCGCTGAGCTACGGCCACGCAAAAGAAGTATAAACAGGCTTGGAAATATTTTGAATTTTAAATTTAGAAATTTAGAGAAATTTAAATAGAAAATTTATAAATAGAAATTAAGGTAAAAGTCTGCAATTAAGATCAAGATGAAGTTTAGGCCTTAATAAATAGAAAGTTTGAGAGAAATTAGAGGGATAGAAAAGAAGGAAATAAACAAACTAACCGTTGATTGAATTCCAGGAGGCTTCATTGATGGCAGCAATCCAATGCACAGCTAATGTAAACAAAGGATGGCTGCATAGGCAGCCATCCAAAATAAAAGTAAATAAACTGGATCTGCCAGGAAGTCATAAGACTATAGGTCCTGGCAGACCCAGTTTTAAAAGCCGACTAAACGCGGCGAAAGAACGTGTCAAAATGACACGCAAATTTTGATGCACAAACAGTGCAAGTTAGTGCGCAAAATGAAGGCACTGTTAAATCAATAGAGAAGTCCCCTGCTAAGGGGACTTCAATGCAGGAAAACCAGTTCTTAGTGCGCACTAAGACTTTGCAAAACTGCGCACTAAGAAGTCCATATTAACGGGACAAAAATTGGAGAAAAAACAAAGAAAGAAAGATGAAAACTTACTATGCAGGAAGGCACACACAGCGCAGACTTCTTAAGGCTGGAAGGCAGAGAGCAGGAAAGAGAAACATAGAGAGAAATCCCCTGTTAAGGGGGTAAGTATTCATAGGGGAGAGAAATTGCAGAGAACACAGGGAGAGAAACTCCCCTATTAAGCAACTACGCTGAGAACTAGACGGAGAAAATGAGAGAAACAAGGAAGAGCAGTTCCCCTATTAAGGAAGCATGCAGAGCAAGATGCTATGTGCACAGTTATTACACACAAAACTAAGCGGAAGTAGCATTTAGAGAAACTTCAAAGTAGGCTCTTAAACCAAAACCTACAGAGTCTCTACGGCCGAGTGGTGAAGGCTTCGGACTTGAAAATCGGAAAGTTAAAGTGTGGGTTCAAATCCCACTAGAGACTAAATTTTGGTTTTTTTCTTCAAGCAATACCAATTAATTCTTCTAAATTATAAACATTTGAGATTCACCCATGTAACTTGTACTTTGTGAACTGAGAAATTGTATTAAACGTATAATGTATTCATTTATACCATTGTATTTTATTTACCGTATGCTTATATTGTATATTTATAATAAATTAGTAAGATTCCATTTGATTCAGGTATGAATCAAATCCAGCCCTTAGCTTCGGCTTTGTGGCTTGGCCTTTTTGTAAATGTCCTGGCTCTCGCAGCCGGGACTACAATTTCAAAAGGAAAATGCTGTGAATTGTTGCTGTGACTATGTTTGTTAATTTAGTTACTAACTTCTTTTTCTGTTTTAGGAGGTCCCCGCTGCTGGTTGATGCATTCCCGTGGAAAAGCAGATCAGGAGGAATGCCGTTTGGAGAAATTTCAGTCAAGATGAAATGTCCAAATGAAAATGTGGATGCAAATTTCAGGTCCATGCCGCAGACGTGGGAGACCGCCTGCAAGCGCAGGCGAGTTCGCAGGCGAGGTTTTGTGTTCGGTTCAAAAAATTTGTACTTAGCCCAAATGGAGGTCCATTTTGCCCACCTAGAGCCAAAATTTCGAAATTTTCAAAATTTTCTAAAACTCGAAATTCGGGCTCCACTGGACTCCGCTTGGTACTAAATTACTCAGCGGCATGAAATTGGGCCACTGGCAGTCTCAGTTTGGCGAAAATGGCTGAAAACCGATGGGAATTGCGCGAAATCTGTTCCCAAACAACGACAGGTCGGGGGAACATTTGCTATAGGCACTGAATAGCCTTGCGAATTGCCACCAAAATGAAATCTTAAGATCGATTCCAGACCATCCCACGCAAAAGTTATCAGGTCCGCGCTTTGCCTGGTTCTCGACGCGAACAGACCCTGAGCAGCTAATAGCGCAAAAGTGACTTATAAGCAAATGCTGCGCTGAGTAGCCGGTTTTAACCCATTTGATTCAGATTTGAGTCAGGGTTAAAATGAATATAAGCTTACTTGCCGCATTTAGCCAGGCGATGGACAGCACTCATCATCATCATCAATTTGGCTGACCCAGATTTGGGGCAGCCAAAAGATTCCAGTACTTTTCCCAAACCTCATTTTTCTCCTCGATTGAGGAGTTGAATGGGGGGAGGGCTCTTTTTTGGGAACCCGGCTGATCCCCGTTCGGGGCAGCCGGGTGCGGACCCTGCCCACCCGGGCAACGAAAATTCTGGAGAAACTTCAAATGAGGACGAAACTTTGACTGAGCAAATTCAAGCAGAGGCTGCGAACAAACTTTTTGAAACGACTCGGATATGTCAAGTTGAACTATGAACTTTCTACTAAGCGATTTCGCATTAGCGGAACTTTTTGGTGGAAAGCAACGAACCGGACTTGAGACCTCAGACCCTCAAAAGAGTCGACAAAACTCTCGCATTGACATTTCAGAACAGAAGACGCCAGGAATTCGGCCATCGAACGTAAACTCAAATTCGGATACCCATCAGCTAGTCGTTGAAAAACCGTGGGAAGAAGACGGCATTGGTTCGACCCCACCGCGTTCTTGTCAAGAGTAAGGGACTGCGGAGATCGTTACAGATAAGCGTCTCACGTGGCTCCCGGGGCTTAGGGTATAAGCTGGGATCGGACATTGCAGTGGTCGGAATAGTGCCAGACCGGAATCCAGGATGGGCGTAGGTCAGTATGGCTCATAGTTGGGAGAGA
>JASAND010031892.1:0-39374 GCA_030248195.1 Trissonchulus latispiculum | reverse complement strand
GCTTTATGCTCAATCTCAAGGCCTTACATCAGCCATTATCTCTACGAACAGTTAAACTGCCATTTATCATAGTCTTTAATTTTTCTTGTCTTTAGATTTTGTGCTTTATTTTTTGTCTGTAGTTTGTTAGTACGTAGTTAGTTAGATATTTTCTCTATTTCTGTCTATCTTTCTTTGTGTGTTGAGCTTTGATTTTGTATAGAATTTGGATTATTTTTGGCTTTGTCGGGATAGGATGTATGTTATTTTTGTGTTTTTACTCGATGGCACTCGTATTTTTCGCCAGGGGATGAATATATAATTTGAAATATTTGTAGTTGTATTTGTGGTTTAGTTGTGAGTTAGGTTACTTTGAAAATTGCTATCTTTCGGATAAACTAAATTCTTGAACTTTTCTTATTATGGATCTTTAAGTTAGGTTTATTTTGGGTTTACTTAGGATTGTTTGTTGTGTTGAAATTTGTTTTCTCTAAACTACCATTTCGGTAATGCAATTCATTGATGCTAAGGGCATTTATGCCATAGGTCCAAGAGTTGAGTTAGAATGGATTGTACTGACACGGTAGTTTCTGTTCTACTCTTTATATCTGATTGAATCTGTGAATCTGTAGTTTATCTGTAACTGTTTTTGAATTTTGTACTGTTAGCGTTAAGCTATGTTTATTCTATAAGTTAATGCCATGTAATAAGATCCATTGTCAACCTATATTTGTCTTCTTTTTCATTGTTGTAAAGGTAAATCTGTCGTATTTACTCTTTTGAATCTGTTGTAAAGGTAACTTGTGTTTTTGACTGTGTATAGGATAATTGTCGTATTTAATTCTTGTAAAGCAGTGAATTTTTGTATTGTGCGCGCTATATAAGTACTTTGTAAGTGTGATTGATTTGTGTGTGAAGTGGTTTTGTATGAGTGTGGATTTCTTTAATAGTGGCTTTAGGGTACTTGTTTTCTATTGTGGGAACTTTCTTCTTAGTGAACTTACGTTTTCTTTTTGTTTTTCTAAATTGGATTACAG
This sequence comes from Trissonchulus latispiculum, assembly GCA_030248195.1. Taxonomy (NCBI): domain Eukaryota; kingdom Metazoa; phylum Nematoda; class Enoplea; order Enoplida; family Ironidae; genus Trissonchulus; species Trissonchulus latispiculum. Next base: position 38,358 of record JASAND010031892.1, on the reverse strand, counting down.
TTAGTCTAAAATTGCTATCAAGTTTACGTTCAATGTGAAACATCTAACCCCTACTTTCGAGTTTACTTGTACTTTGACTACCAATAGCTACCAAATCTTTCTTTCTTTTGAAGTTCTTTCTTTCACTCTTATGTGGGCATCTGAATGGCGCACCGCACGGTGTTGCACGGTTTAGGTCCGCTCATACGGAGTTGGAAATGGGACTTTACTTTTTATTCTTTACTCGAATTACGGTAGCACTCTCGTTATCTTGGAATTTTATCAGGCGCTAAAATTATTTCCAGGGGGATGATGTTAAAAACCTACTTTACTGACTGTTAATCCACCCTAAATTACTCTACTCGTGTTTCGTGAATGATCAATGTATCAGATCCAAACAGCAACCATCTAGCTTATATAAGGTAGCTTAATTGCTTATGTAATCAGTATTGTTTGTTCTTCCATATGTGCTGCGGCCAGTAGTGCCACTTTATGGTCAATATTGCCTTCCATATATTATGCTTTATTAAACCAACCGTAAGTTCAAGTAAATACCATGCCTTATTTATTTTTTAATTAGGGAAGCTTAGTTAGGATTATTCTATTTTCTTGAAGCGAGTTGCATCCTAGTTAGGGACTTTATTAGAACCTGCATTCGTTCCGCCATCTAGTTGCCGGTTTAGTTACCGGACAGTAAACCGGTAGTTAACATAATGGTATATTATATAATAACAGCGTTAGAGATGCTGCAAAGTGTACAAACACAGCGAAACCTTTAACGACGAGTCTGTGATGACCGGCAGGCTAACAGCCCTAATTGCATTCATTTAACAAAACAGCTACTTCCAAAGCAGCAGCTATCTTCGTATGGAATCGTCGAAAGCAGCTGCCCCCCGCACAGCAATAGCAACTAACTATTAGGAAAGGAATGCGATGTGCGCCCGCTCGTAGGCTTGTGGACAAAACACCGGTTGCAGAGGTAAACGGTGCAGGAAGGGCGAGCGCTTGGATGTGAAGTTGGAAAAGCGGTTTGTAGAGAAAATAAAAAATTGGTCTTAAATTTAGGCGACTTAGTAATTTAACTAATAAAACTTCCGATGACTCAGGTTGAGATGTTAGGCATAGAGGGACCTTTTTAGTCCCTATGTCCATCTCAACCTGAGATTCTAAATTATTTCAATGAATACTGTTTTAGAAATTAATATTTTAAGCCAATAAACCTGTAGCTGGCTTAGAGGATTCAAAGCTTTAATTCAATACTTTGATATAAGTTGAACACAGGAGGAACCGTTCACGTCACACCTCTTGTGCAGTTGATCTTCCTCCTAAAACAAAGAACAAAGTTTTGGAAATATATTAGTTCTTAAAAGTTACCATAAATGCAGCCACTTGCTGCATAGCATGCGATCTTATAGAAAAGAATAGCGTTCGATTAATGCCTATCTATCTTCTTATCACTGAGAAAAACCTTCCAGAATATCCTGCTGGTTGGCAAGGGAGTAGATGGACAACATAAACCTTATTCTTTTGATTGGGAGCGTAGCCAGGCAGTAGCTAAATCAGATTGTAATTCGAGGGTTGAGTGGTAGAAAATCGCTTGTCACACTCTTAGTTATTACGTAATTACGTATATATATTCTTGGTGCAGCTAAACATCCAATCAGTTCAGTTTGCAAAAACCTCCTTCCAGTTTTAAGGGATGACAGTTTTGACAAGTTGCGTTCTCAAGCCGCCACCCCCTAACACTGATTGGTCGTGGGATAACCCACGCTAAAGCTGCAGAGTTGGTTTGTCGATTTTAGCGTTCCGCTTAAAATTCCCCTGTAGCAGGTTCACACTCACAAACACACAGGTCCCTGAAATACGCTCGTTGACGTTCATCTATCTGCGCTGGAACTATGGCATCACCATTATATGTTCTTTTTCTTATGTAACTATAAACGAACTATTGACAATAGATTTCACGAAGTGAAATTTTCATGGGCTGTGTCCTTTTGTGGTGATTTTTTGAAACGCTATAACTTTCGCAATTTTGGGAGTTGGAAAGAGCTGTATACATCGTTTTAAAGCTTGTTGTCTGTAGATTCACCTCTGCTTACGAAACTGGCAAAATTAGCAAAAAATAGCAGAAATTTTCAGACGTGCTGACATCTAACAGGATGAATATAGACCAAACATTTTTGAACATCGATTTCTCAAAACTGAAGAATCGGCCAAAATTTTTTCTTGTGCTATCATACAGAGCACACATCGGCCGAGAGTTGTTTCTTGGATTTGGCTCAGCAGGCCTTAACGGTGGAGAAAATCGAAAACCAAGAAAAACGTCCCTCCGCAGAAGTACGAATTTCAATTCTGATAAAAATCTCCGGAATCTGTCTAGTAGTTTTTGAGAAATTGATGTTCGAAACAAAATAATCGCAGTTTTGCCAAAATGGTTTTTCAGCTAATTCTCGAGCTTAAAGCAATAAACTCCGGCTAATAGGCATTCATAAAATGGGAATTTGGACGCTGTATCGATTGAGTATAAATAAGCCAACTTTGTCTTTACCATGTTGCAGTAATTTTGAAAAACCGATTTTCTCGAAAATGGCCATTTTTTGACGCTAAAAACAGTTTTTTGCTTATACTGACTTTACCACTGGAGATAGCTCAAAGGTTGTAAAAGCAAAAATGTTCATTTTCGTGTCCTCTTTCCAGCCATAACAACCAATCCCGTGCCTTCTCTACCTACTGGGAGCCTAAGGCCAAAACCCAAAACTTTCTTATCTTTTGGTCTAAAAATACGAGACTGGTTCCAGAATGTTGAAGAGCACGGAAATAGGTTATTTCGAAAGTTTTAGCCATTTACGTAAAAGATTAAAGCCGTATGAGTCAAAAATACCCGAAAGAAAACCAGCACCTTAAGTTATGTTATTTTAAAGTAATCTCATCACTTCAGGCAGAATTGATGTGGAAAAGCGGAGTATTTTTTGGACTGAGACGAGACTGTGGCGCGGATTGTGTTGGAGGATGCGGTCTGAAATCCTTTGGTATTGTGGAGAAACGATGCACGTTCTGTTGCACTGGCGATTACTGCAATAACTGGGACAGCATTGCATTTTATAAGTGTGGCTGTACTTGTGCTTGTAACTTTTGCCCTGTTATTGGATTTGTGATGATTGTACTAAATATAATTTAACAGTTGTGTGGTGTCAAAGCAGGCAAATTGCATCACTTCCATCAAGAGTCAAGGGGCAGCAGTTTGTTTAGATGTCTCCATGCGGAATTTCGAAATTTCTGTGTAAGGGAAGCAGGCATAGGAAAGATTGGTAAGCCTGCAATGGGAGTTCAGCTGATGGACCCTTGGTGTAGTGGTTAGCATGTCTGACTCCGGAGCAGAAGGGCCGTGGTTCGATCCCCGGCGGGACCAATTCTTTACTTTCAATGGTGAGTGAAAAGTGAACCTCCCTCTTCCCTTCTCTCTTCTAGGTCCTGGTTTCGTGGGTGCGAGGGTGCCTGACGCCTCCCGTCTTGGGCTTGTCCTTGGTTTCTTCTTGGTCCACCAGCCCTGGTAAAAGAGCTACATCTGGAATTATTTCTGGCCGGTTCAGCCGCCGGTCCAACGACTCGAGGGCCAGCCGGTCAGACGGCCGATGGGATTAGACTGGTTGTCCAAACCCTGGCGGTCCTCAAATACTGGTCAACAGTGACACGTATCTGGACGTTGCATCCTCAGACGGCAACCATTGGCTAAACCAGAAATATACTTAATGGTACAGATTGTGGTCCGACTATATGGTGAATCTAATGCCAAGACAAGAAAGCCAAGAAAAGAAAGCCAAGTGCTTCAAGGCAAGGCATACAACCAAGAGTTCCATGTCGATAGATTACTTTCTGTATTTCCAGGTCAGTAATTTTTTGAAAATACAATAAGAAGTTTTCTTTCACCATTTATAATCTTCTGAAGCACCGCTCCTGTGGCAACTGGATACGCATCAGTCCTCAATGAAAAAAGAGCAGATTGTACTGGGTGTGACAAACTGACGGCATTGTTCAAGCGGTCTTCAGGAGTTGAAATGTTTGCTCTGCTTTTTGTGTCCACTCGAGCTTTTGTTTTGTACCTTTAACCTTGGTCAGGCTAATGTTCAAAGCTGCTTTCACGAATCGGTGACAAAAATCTGCAAGGTCAAATTATTTTTGAACTGTCAGTGACTGGTTCGGCAAAATTGTCGATGGCTACAGCTTTGAGAGAACGGGTCTGAAACCACCAGCGCGTGTTTGTATGCCAAAGAATTAAACTAAGGGCTGAATAAATTGGCACTTAGTTGGTTTCAGTCGCAGACGAAATGATTCCAAACGGATAAAAACCCTTTTTTCAAATGGGTTATCGGGTAATGCGGTAATGCTTGATATCATCACATAAACACTATATGCTTTCGCATATGTCTTTGCTTTAGCACCCAATCTGAAATAACTGGGCAATTTATCGAGACTATCAAGGGATGGCCGTATGTTAGATGGAACTACCACAGCATCTCAATTTAGACGCAATTTTGGCAATTATTCAGTGCCAGCATTCCCCTTTCTATCAAAATGAATACAGTCTAACCTGTCATAACCCATAACCAGTATATCGGTGGGGTGGTTGCAAAAAATAAGTTGGCAGAGGGGCTGAAAAGCTTTGTGAGGAAGAAATTTTGCTATTTCCTTTTGTTTATATTTTCATTATTTAATATATATTTTGCACAAGCATGTCGGAACAAGATAATTGTAAAGCTGGATGAAAGGGTTTTAACATTTTTTGATAGGTTGATTTGATTTTTATCCGAAGAATTATTCCAAGAAAGATGATGTAAACAGGATTTCACTCAAAATTTCTGTCAGCTAATACTCTTTCATGAGTAAGCAAAACCGGACTAAGTTTTTTATCCTCCGTGTTGCGTAAAAAGTTTCAAACCAAAAATTTAACATTCTGGTTTCTTTAAATTAAACTGAGCTGCTGTCATCCGTGTGTAACTGAATATCATGGCAACGTCAGGACTACAGGGAAAGGTTGCACTTATTACAGGTAAAATTTTTGTTATTAGCAATTGTTAATACAAAATTATATGTCAAACAGTTTGGGAACGAATTCAAACTTTCATTAAGCTTGGTTGAATTGTGCCTGATTGGCTCAATCGGTAGAGCGTTGGCGTAGCTAGCCAACGGTTGTGGGTAGGATCCCCAGACCCGTATTTTTAGTTTCTTTCTTTCGTTATTGGGTGGCCGTTTTTTTACACAAAAAGGCAATCCATTCATCTGGGTATGTCCGTTTGTTATTATTGTTTATTGGCCATCATCTCGTTTACCACCCCTGTCCCCCCTCTAACTTTTGATAGAGTTGGCTGATTGGGCTGAAATTTTCTGGGGGTTTGGAATGGGGTGAAGTGTTACTGCCCAACCCCCCATGCGGTATGCGACAGAGATGAAACCGGGTCACTATTTACTGACCCGGTGACCCGGTCGACCCCTGACCCGGTGACCCGGTGACCCGGTATTTTTGAAAAATCAGGTTTAAGCTTGCAAAAATTAAAAAATACTTTATTTGGGTGCGGTGAGTGTTTTTTTACCATTTTAAACATTTTTGACGACTAAAATATCAGGTTGGGCAAAAGTTTTGCTTTTCTTAAGGTAGTAGCATTGGAAAGTGAATATTGTAAGTAAGCCGGAAAAAATCAAAACGATTTGCACGATAATTTGCAATTTGCATTTTGCACTCAATAATGTGAAGTAAACTACATAGCTTTTTGAATCAAACAAATTGGAACAAAACACTTTGCCAAAGTCATAACATCATCTAATTCTAATTTAACATTAGCACTTTTCTGTTTTATCATTATATATTTTAGTAAAATATTGCATTTAGTTGTATGATTGAAGTTTCACTCAGCGGAATTTCTTTGGAAATATTTTGTCGTATGGCTAGGATTCAGAGAATATGAAATAAAATCAATCACAATTGGTTCCTGAAGATATGTAGCAAGCCATAACAATTGGAAAAAATGCAAAGTAAAAGTCAGAATCTGTAAACCTTGTTTTGCTGAGATTTTCCTTCTTACTGAGATTTGAAACCCACAGTACTCTCCCTCCAAAAATAATAGCATGGAGAATTTTAAATTTTAAAATAAAGATTTTAGACTCTCAGAGCCCATGTAATAGTTTTAATTTTCTAGTTAAGATTCAACGTAATCATTGTAGTTTCAAACCAAGCTCTATTAAGCTTGACAGGATATTACAAATATTATGAGGACACTACTACAGCGACAAGCATTTTAAAAATACACGATTAAGTTAAGAATATTTCTATTGCTAGTTTTTGAGTAATTGTTGAAGTTTTCAGCTGGCAAAAATTGGTAAAACTTTGAAAATATCCTATAACAGCAAAAAAATTCCTCCAATCAAAAATACCGGGTCAAGACCGGGTCAGAGCTTCTGACCCGGTGACCCGGTGACCCGGTCCATATAGTGACCCGAACTGACCCGGTGACCCGGTGACCCGGTGACCCGGTTTCATCTCTGGTATGCGAAAGTACTCGATTCGGTGATGCTGCAAATGGTCAAAATTGAATGTAGCGGAAACCGTCCAATATAGGTATCATTTAAAAGCTCTCGGTGAGTAGATAAAAAATTGTAACAGGGCCAAGCCGCCAAGTTGCCAAGCCAAGTTGCTTTATGAGAAAGTACTTGATAGGGTGACGCTGCAAATGGTCAAGTAGGGTGATGCTGCAAATGGTCAAAATTGAAAGTAACAAAACCTGCATAATATGGGTATCATTCGACAGCTCTCTTTGAGTAGATAATAAGTTGTAATAGGGCCACACCACCAAAATGTCCGAAATTTGAGTTAAGAAGCTTCAAAGTGGTCAAAAACGGCCAAAATCGACCAAAATGACCAAAGATTAAAACATTTCCAAATATAGTTAATAATTAATATAGTACTCTAATCTCTAATGAGAGCTCTAGATATGGACTACACGATTCAGACTAGGTATGCCGGTAAACAGAAGTGCCTGTTTTTGGATGATATCGCTATATATGAACGGAAAAAGCAGGGGCAATTCATTCTCGCAACTTCGCTAGTTTACCTTTATTAAGGTTATGTCAGGTTACCTTTTAAACAGGAGACCGCAGGTTCGAGCCCCGTTAGGTACCCGAACGTTTCAACCGCTTGGTGGTGATCAACTTTCGTTCATGCTTTTGTTTGGATATGATATTGATGTTAAGTAATGGCCAATAAACGAAGTAGAACGAGATAGTACCGAAAATCTACAAAATCTACATGACCTAGAAATTCAAATTGCAGAAGTCAGAAATTAGACCAAATGGGACTTGAATAGTAGTCAAATGGTCAAATCAGGACTAACAGCGAGGCAACTAACCGATTCTATGCTGCCTAACTGGATCATTACTCAACTTATTATTACTACCAACAGTTCGAACTTTGTACCAAGAAATGACGAATATTGAGGCAAGTTTGAGAAGATCGACCGTCAATTGAACAGGACCGTTTAGTCAGTGCAAAAACTATTCTTGCTTAGTGTTTGAGGAGAGTCGACCCTACCAAACCGCAGCAAAGTATTTTAATAGTACAAGCCTAGAGTAACATCAAAACGAATGCCGATGAGCAATTAATGTAGTCTAATTGAATTCTCTATTGAATTGCATACAAACTAAAAACAGCACTAAATTATGTGGAAATGGTTAGCTTATCAAGTAAATACCATACAAGTCGGGTTCGAACTTCAATTTACAAACAGCTACAGACTTAGTTGAGCCTTAATCCGGAAGTCTGGGTTCGAATCCGGAATACCTCAAGTACGACATTTCCGGTCGCAGGTCCATTAGTATCAATTTAATTTCCTGTGACAGATGGCGTGGCGCAACGGCTCTCTCGCTGGCAGGCAGCCAACCGGTGGGTCATCTAAGCTCACCCACATTTAGTCTTGCTCTCAAAAGCCTTGAGCGAGCTTGAGAATGAGCAAACTCCGGTTCAATTTCTGCTTGAGGAACTTTTCTTAAATTCTTTCAGTCCTGATTTCAACCTTTCAGAATTTGCATCAAATGTACATTGAGTGGAACGCAAAGTTATGTGAATCGCCAAAAATGAAAAATCCAGGTTGCAAGTCAGAATCATAGTAGACTGTCTTCTGTGAAGTGAAACTTAAAGCGGATGCTCTCATTTATTGGCGCTTCATAATTTTCGATTGTACATTTTATTTCAGTCCTAAGTAAAAGAATTATGTAGCACATACATAACTCAGTTCCTGGTAGATGCTTTGTTGGGTTTTGAAAAGGCTCCTAAGTAATTCTAGTCTGGGCTCAAAAGTTGTCAGGCTGACAAAGCTATTGTTATTCTGACGTAGTTTTTTGACAGAAAACCGGAATTTCACAAAAAAGTGGTGCTGACAACTGAAGGGCCAAGTATTTTTTAAAAAATTAAATAAATACCTTCACGTTTGGTTTTATCATTTCCAGTGCTCAGCGAAAGACTCTTTGGACAGTGTTAAAGGTTGATAAAAATATACTGAAGGCTTTGTGCAAGCCAATAGCTGGAAATTTTTAGTGTATACCATTTTAAATTCAAGCTTTGTTGGAACTACCGCTGTATATCAGGTTTCTTCTTTCTGTCAAACAAAATGACAACTCCTGGCTTGAATGGGAAGGTTGCACTTATAACGGGTAGGTTCATTTTTGATTTCTTTTTGCAAATTATCACTCCTGTATGTGTCGTGAATTTTCTGTAAAAGATATGTTGCAGTTCTTCTCTGAACACTAAGGAAATAGAAGTGGGGAAATTTGATTCCCACTTTGGCCATAATGAGTTTGCATTGGTTGACTGTACAAAAAACTTAGGCTGCAGCTCCGCCTGCCGGATGAAGGGGTAATTCGGTGAACCCTTGCGCCACCTTGCTGGTTCTGTTTAAATACATCTGTTTTAGGAGCCTCCTCAGGTATTGGTAGAGCCACAGCGATTTACTTTGCCAAATCAGGCTCCAGTTTGGTCTTGACCGGACGTCGTGTAGGCAATCTTGAAGAGGTTAAAACAGAATGCATCGCTGCCGGACTCAAACCTGAACAGGTTAGACAGGGATGAAATATGAAATTCTTAGTTTCTGGAATGCTGATAGTTAAAAGATACTATGTATATAGCAAAATGGCGATAACAAATTATGCGATAGCTGAGGATATGTAGCAAATTAAACTGAATTGAAACTGCACATCACTGTTTTACTGAAACACAAAATTCTAAAATTTTTGTACACTTTATTGATTTTTTCAAGGGTCACATCAACATACGAACTTTATAATAGGTATAATATCTTTTAATTTAGATACTACTGCTCCCTGGTGATATAAATGATCAATCTTACAGAAGATCCTTAGTTCCTAAGGCTATCGAACAATTCAAGAAATTGGATATTCTCGTAATGATGTTAATTGTTTTTTGTTTATTATTATTAATTACTCAAACTGACATAACAGAAAACACACAGAAAACTATGCTAATCTTCTCTGAATACTCTGTTGGTGTGGATAGATGATTTGCGGTAATGTCTTTGGCGAACAGTTATTTTGGACACAATTTCTTTACCAGCTTCAAAATACTGCGTTTATGCGTTTAGGTGAACAATGCTGGTGTAATGGTGATCAAGCCAAACCTGGAGACAACATTGGAGGAGTTCGATTTCATGTTCAATACAAATGTAAGATCCCTGGCTGATCTTACGATACAGGCTGTTCCTCACTTGATTCAAACAAAAGGTAACACCTACATTTAAAGTTCCTTTTGGAACTAATCAAAATGTGATTATCACATCGACCGCGAAAATATACTGTATTATTATGAGACTGTCACGAAAATGTTTTTATAAGTGAACCAGTACTCGAAACACACTTGCTGGTGGTATGTGCATGCTGAGTTATCACTGTCGTCCGGCCATGGTTGCACACACCCAAGGCTTAGGATAACGTGGGGAGTGGTAATGGGGATGCAGGCCCCCCAGACCGACAAAAAACGGGTAGACCCTCGGCGAGAAGGCAAAAAGGGTGGACCCCTCAACTGGTTGTTACCAAAAATTGCATATTTCTTAGTAAATTTTAGTGATTTTTACATATAAAAATTTCTGAGTAATCTTTAAAACCTTCATTTTTACTATCTTTTACCAAAAATATATAAAATTAGCAATTTTTTAATGTTCGGATTAGATCCCTTAAATATTTGGAATTTTTCAGGGGTAGACCCCTAGAACCCCTAGAATCCAATTTGTATGTCCATAGGTGCACTTACTTCTAAGATTGTCACTACAGCTTGGGTGCGAGCGAACTCAAACTTCATCTTGGTTCGGTTGCACTTCGGTGTCTCAATAGCTGCGGAACGAATTACTGTAGTTCAGTAAATCAGTCGCTCCAAACACGGGTTTGTAATTTCAGGTTCCATCGTGAATGTTTCTAGCATTGCTAGCACACTAGCGGCAGGTAATGTTTTATTTTCACCATGGTTTTACCTGTGTAAAGAGGTGCATTAGAATATGTATGGTTAAACTGAACGGTTTAGGCTTTCCTCGGTTTACGTGTACATTTTTTCTGAAAAATTTATAAGGCATTTTATGACTGTGCATGCAGTCTTGCGCAGATATATAATTAACTAATTGAACAATATTTCAAGCTTCTTTCTGTCGTTCTCTTTCTTTCTTAAAGACTCATATTTAAAAAAGACAATCCACTGTCATGGTTTAATTTTGTTTTCAGAATCCTGTGGGAGCCTATTACAGTATGACAAAGGCAGCCGTTGACAGTTTCACCAAATCCTTTTCGCTGGATCTGGCACCAAAAGGAGTTCGTGTTAATGCAGTCAAGTGAGTTCTGCAACCCAGATCTAAAAATATTAATCCAAGTGACAATCGAATCGGACATCCGTAGATGTGGAGAACCTTACTGAACTAAACTAGTTTACTGCACACCTTTTTATGTCAGACTTTAGTCTTTGTCTCTGGCTTAGCTCACACTTACACAGATATCAGCTTCTGTTCTGTAGAAATTGTACATGAAATTTATAATTTGATAATAATTGTTTTAGCCCGGGACCAGTGAAAACAGAACTTTCAAGGGATCTTCCAGAGGAAAGCAAACAGGTAGTTCTTTTAAGCAGTTCTTTTGGGTTCAACTTGTCCAAGACATGAAATTAGATTACTTCGCAGAATGCAGAACTTAACTCACTATGAGACTACTTTTCTTTCTTAATTACATACCTTCTTCTTCCTTGTGGATAGAGAAGAACAGGAAAAATGTCAGGCTATTTCCGGAAGGGTCCCACTTGAATCGAAATGAGTTTGCCAGAAAAAAATCTTCACTTTTGTTGTTTCCGTTTAGTCGCATCTAACGAATCACGTTAAGTATGTTAAGAGGTTTTCACTTACTTAGCTATTCGTTTTGCTTCAGCTGATTGGAGTTATGCCTAAGCTGCAACCGAACGGGCGAGTAGCGGAACCGGAAGAAATGGCTAAAATCATAGCTTTCCTGTCGTCACCTGATTCCGATTTCATCACCGGCGTTTGTCTCCCAGCTGACGGGGGCCAACTTTTGACAAGCAGTTTTTGGTCTATCATGAATAAATAAAAAATTATCATACCAGACGTACAAAGATATTTCATTACATGAAGAATGTATGTTCATTTGTAGTACCGTGTTGGGGTTAGATCAAACATAGAATGTAGGCAGTGTAACAAAGTTGAAGTCATTGCTTTTCTTCTGAAGCTGGTAGTTTGCCGCATCCACCTCACATAGGATGAAATTTAAAACTGTGATTCATTCTTTCAACACATTTGTTAAATACTCGCTACGCAAGGTGTATTTCACCACTACTTTTGATTTCTTCATCTATCCTGTGTTGAATTTTGCTAAGGCCGAAGCTTCTTCTTCTTCTTCTTCTTCTTCTTCTTCTTCTTCTTCTCTCCGGGCGCGTCAATGGTCTTCCCATTATATGCGTTTCTTTGCTTCTCCCCATCAGTCATTGCTAGTATGACTCTCGCTACGTCGCCTGGAAGCTGTCACCACAATGGGAAGCTGGAGCAGACACCATCTTGGCCTTTCGGCTCCGGTAGTAAGACAATTCAACGAGGTTAGCACAATTATAGAAATGTGAGGAGAGACAAAGTATGAAAATTGAAGTTGGATATTTCCCTGAGTCTGATGAAAACAATTAGGAGTATATATATAGCAAATAACAAAATTGGAAGAAATTACCCAATCACGTGTAAATCCCTGCTGAAAAAAAGTAAAATAAATGTGAAGTAAAGGTGACATACATGGCACAGTGCAACATTTCAGTATAAAGAATGTATTTAAAAATATATAAAAAATCAACAGAAGTTCCTGACTACTTGCTTGATTGCATAAGATTACTTGAGATATTTGAGATTTTCAAATTAGAAATCGAAATAGGATCATCAAGATCATGTTTTATAAATTCCGGTTGGATTAAGTATTAAAAAAGAAATTAGATATTTTAGCCAAGAAAAAGATTACAAGTGCAATATGCACTACTGGGATTTTCGTGATGATGAAAACTTAACAATTGGTCAAAGTCTTTCGGCCCTAATCCCTCAGGCCCTGACCAATTGAAAGTGTGAAAATTAAATGTGGTCTATAAAAATAGACCAGGGCGGGATTAGGACCCATAAGCTCATCATCAGAGAGATCCAGTACTGTTTGATTTAAGGTTTATTCAATATGTAAAGATGTACTGGTTGGGCCAGCTCCTACCGAGGTAGGAACCAGAGCTATATGAGTCTAAATCCTGCCCATCGCACATCCATATATAGATTATCTCTTGCTGATATAGAACGTTTTCAGAGATCCACAGTGTACATTGCAAATGCAAGAGGAGAATTAAGAAGTAGAGGTACGATGGACCGTCAGAATAAATTGAATTTTTACTGGGCGGTGTGCCCAAAAATTTTTTACTAGGAACTCCCTAAACAAGAGTAAAAAAGGAGAAGTTGTTGGGCGATATTGGCCCGAAAGTTACAGTGGGCAAACGCCCGAATTACAAAGGGCAAAGCCCAAGTTACAGTGGGCATACGCCCGAGTTACAAGGACTAAAAATAAGACCAAAAGCATAACAATTCATAATATCTCGATTATGTCGAATCAAAAATGAACACTGACGCTTATAAGACTAATTAAGTTCAGCAGCAACATTTATTAAAAAGCTTAGTTACCCATAATTACAGATAAAGCCAAATTGGAAATTAGAAACAAATTAAACCAATTCAGAAGAATTAAAATAAAAATAAAAGTTAGTAAAGAATTTATCCAAAAAGTTAATGAAGGATATAGGTCATGGCAGGGTTATGATTCAGACTGATTGTCCGTATTAGGTAGTGGAGAGGCAGGATTAGAGGTCGACGGTTCACCCGACAAGAGTTGAGAGGTCGACGGTTCACCCGGCAAGGGTTGAGAGGATGGTTTGCAGAGTGGGATATTCCAGTTTTTCAACCGTTTCACGAATGGCCGTTGGCTGAGATTGGCTAGAGCAAGAGGTAAGGTATCAACAGTATAGGAGCCTGATATAGTTTTGAGAATCGGCCGACCGTAGTTACCAGTCTAAAATGCATAATTAATAATACTTAGCATTTACAGCCAGTAATACATATAATCCTGAAAATATAAAATGATACAAATACTTTACACAACTAATTCCAGCAATATAAAGCAGCAAACATGAAATTTTCGAAAAATGACAATTTTTGAGGAAAAATGAAATTTCTGCTACCAAAACTGTGATGTATTGAAAAGTCCTGATTGGAATTGATTATATGCAAAATAAAGATTTAGCAATACTGTGAGAAGTAATATCTAAACGCGAAGTTCCTACACCATAGGGTTAGTTCAGGACAGGACAGAAGAATCCGCGTCCGGTTGGAGATCTCCTTCTTGCTGTGGTCGATGCTGTTGGACGATTATCCTTCCACGTGCTCCCTGGGGCGTTGACCAGCGTGCCAAATGGATTCTATTTTCCTGGGGCACCAGTTAGACAAGTGGAGCTGGTGTCGATCTTTGTCGCTCAGTTAACGATGTAGCCACATACCTTAATTTGCCCCCGAGCGAAGGGCTGCCATCTGTAGAATCAGCTGGTCAGTTCTTGGATAAGATGGCGTGGCCTTAGATCAGCTTCAACTCGCTAAGACTGGTGCTGGGTTATCTGTGACTACATCTGGGTTCCGAAGATCGGCTCATATGGCTCTGACCATGCTCCAGGAATATGAAGAAGAAGATGAAGGACAGGACAAAACGTTCCCTGATCTACAAATTTGTAGAGCGTTTTTGAGCAAAAATTGACTTCCCCGGACTTTGAAAATTCGTATAAAATCAGCGACCCTGCGGGAAATAACCTCGTATAGATATTAACACTTTACCTAGTCCAGATTAGGTTTACAGCAAGTTGTAGTCGATTTGCTCTTATGCAGCGCTCAAACTTTTGGTAGCAGAAAAATTTTCTTAACTTATTGACATTTTCCTATGTTTAACACATGTTTTTACCTTAACATGTCACATGTCACATGTCTGAAGGTGCTGGTTTCCTTTTGTGCAGTGCTTTTTTAGTAATTTTTTGAACCGCTATAACTTTCGCAATTTCGGGAGTTGGAAAGAGCTTTATACATCATTTTAAAGCTTATTCTCTGTACAGTCACATGAGCTTACGAAACTGGCAAAAGTAGCAAAAAAATTGCAGTAATTTTTTGGCATACTGACATCTAACATGAAGAATGTAGACCAAAAATCTTTAAACATCGATTTCTCAGAACTGAAGAATCGGCCAAAAGTTCTTTATGTGTCACGATATGAAGGACATATGGGTCGAGGGTCGTTTTTTTGGATTTGGCTCAACAAGTCTCAATACTCCAGAAAATCCGTCAAATGTGCGATGACACGAAATTTCGCAACTTCGCATTGAGTTTTCTTGCTACTCGATACGTTTTAGCCCAAACCAAGAAAAACGTCCCTCCGCAGGAGCGCGAATTTCACATTCTGCCAAAAATTTCCGGAATCCGTCGAGTAGTTTTTGAGAAATCGATGTTCGAAACAAAATAATCGCAGTTTTGCCAAAATGGTTTTTCGGCCAAATCTCCAGCTGAAAGCAATAAATTCCGGCTACTAGGCATTTATAAAATGTGCATTTCGACGCTGTATCGATTGAGTATAAATAAGCCAACTTTGTCCTTAACATGTGGCAGTAATTTTGAAAAAATTGATTTCCTCAAAAATGGCCATTTTTTGACCCTAAAAACAGTTTTTTGCTTATACCGACTTAACCACTGGAGACAGCTCAATAGTTGTAAGAGCAAAAATGTTCGTTTTCGTGTCCTCTTTCCAGCCATAGCAACCAATCCCGTGTCTTGTCTACTTACTGGGAGCCTAAGGCGAAAAACCAAAACTTTCTCATCTTTTGGCCGAAAAAGACGGGACTGGTCCGAGAATGTTAAAGGGCACGGAAATAGGTTATTTCGTAAGTTTTAGCCATTTACGTAAAGGATTAAAGCCGTATGAGTCAAAAATACCCGAAAGGAAACCAGTACCTTAACACAGCACTTTACCTTGTCCAGATTAGGTTTACAGCAAGTTGTAGCCGATTTGCTCTTATGCAGCGCTCAAACTTTTGGTAGCAGAAAAATTTTCTTAACTTACTCATTTTCCTATGTTTAACACATGTCGGGGTCACCTTTGGAGGGCTATTGTGAATGATAGGAAAAGTTTTGCAACAAACGCGCTTGTCTTGTTTTGCGAACCCATGGGAACTACAAAATATGTGAAAATGAGAAAAATCGGAGATGGTCGAAAAATCGCGACCCCCCCCTTAAGTCCTTGTGAAGAAACTGGCTTAAACCTAAATGGTTTTCATTTTTGTTTTATGTAAATTATATTTACACATTTTAGATTCTCAATGTATTTTAGATTGGATTTTTTGAATTCTTTTAATAGATTTTGATGAAGACATGGAAGCTGAGAAGCAACGTCATTTGCATGTGTTGGAGTCTGTGATTGGGGTGAAATTAATAGAACCAAAACCAACGGGGTAAGGGACCAAGATTAATATTTCAATATTTTGTTGAAACTAGAGCATCCTTTGTATTTTAAATTTAGATTTAAAGAAGGGAAGATCAGGGAAAGGGAAATTCATTCCGCTTGTCAATTGTCTTTTAGGCACGAAGCTAATCAACTGGATTACACATATTAGAACAAACGTTAGACTAAGGCTAACAAAGACTAAACTCTTAATTGTGGTTAATTAGAAATAAGAAATCTATATATTTAGACCAATTTTACTATGTTTTCGCTATCTTGTTGTAATCTAGGTTAAAAATTAATTTTAGACAACATGCAACAGCTGCTTCAAGCGGCACTAAAGTTGTGCGTTTTGATCCCACGAACCCTGATCACACCAAATACCTTGTGGAAACTACAATTGCTGCGTCTACGGAGACTATCAAGCACAGTGAGCCTGTTGTAACGGATAAGGGAGACAAACAGAGAAAACGTAAACGTTCGGAACAGGACAAGGACAATTCTACCAAGGAATTATTGTAAGCAACCTTCGCCTAGAAGTGTCGAAACTTTACGCGGGAAAATTTTCTGTTTTAATATACGTGGCTGCTACGAAAACAGACCAATTTTCGCGTATAGTTTGATTATGTTCTCAGCTCAAATTTTCTCTCTTCTGGCATGCGGTTAGAATGGCTCCTCTTCCCAGAAAAAATTATTGAATATGTCCCATATTTTTGCATTCCTTGTAGTGATTATAGCTGTGGTTAGCTTAAGTTTGTTATGCTGAGTTACCTGCCCAAGCTGATTGAGAATTGTGAAAATTCTATTTCCTGCGTAGGTTAGTTTCGCTTACATGCTGTTGCTCTGCTTTGTTTTCACATTCATTGTTTTTCCATTAAGCATGAAAAGGTGAAGCCGCCATACTGATGCAGTTCGCATGCTGCAAAGATAACTCTTCATCAGTTACTACTATTTTCAGGAAAACTTCCCACAAAGCTGACGGACCAAGTCAAACCATCCATGGGCAGACCCAGTCAGCTGCAGTCAAGCTGGAGAATCTGAGCCGATCCCGCTATTATTTTGTGGATCCGGATTTTGCCAACAGACTTCGCCAGGAGGCCACTGCAACGGGAGCCACGGAAGCTGCAAAGACTGGTAGCGATTTTGCACTCAACTCATCGGGCCAAGCTGAGCCAGAAACCAGCTTTAGCTTATTGGCTGCGTTTGGTCGAGATAAGCTTCCAACTGTAGAAAGTTTGTTTACCCTTTGTTACTTTTTGTGTTTATTTTTGTGTTTTTGTTCCATCTTCTTTCGACCTGTAGAAAGCAATATAAAAATAGCTAGTCTTCTCCAGATACGATTGTCGTACTGGAATTTACAACTTCAGAAAAATTAATCGTGTTAATAGCTTTCTTGAAAAAGCCAACTGAAAGCAGTGTATATTTATGTTGCTAATGATAGCTTCTTTGATGACTGTAATCAAATATTTCTCACTCAAATACTCCCCAGAAGTGTTTCAGAAACAGTCTCCTGAATGGCTGATGTTATCCGATGAGGCTACTGCATTCTGCTTCAGTTATGTCCTTGTAGTTCACGAATTTTCACACGTGTAACATGGGGTTTTCTAAAGATTTGAAAATTGTGAATACCAATTTCTAATAGGAACTATCGCTTATTATTGCCATAGTTACTGTATAATCTATCGTGTCTGATGCAACATCTTCGCGTGGAGAATACATCTACTGCAATTAAAAGTAGCAAGATCGGTCGTTTCAATAAAACATAGCTGGGGAGTAATTGAGGAACTCTCTTCACATGTGATTTTAGCTGGACAAGCAAATCTTAAGGCAGCAGAAGACAAGCCGAAGCACATTCCTTCATGGCAAAGAAGCCTGATTCAGTCACAGACGGAGACTCAGCCTTTTAGTGATGAAAGCTCTGATAATGATAGTGACAATGATTTAAAAGGGTAATCAGTTCAATTAATTTTTAAACATTTTCGTGTTATGTGAAATGAAGTTGAGGAATACCGTCGCATGGATCCTTCATTCAACTTTTTTCTTTTGTATGTCTATGGCCTCTCTGTCTTTCCAGAGAAGCACTGTAAAATTTCAATTTGCTTGGATGCGAATTGCGAACCAATCCGTTTGTGCCTGGTGTTATGAACGACCGACTGCTGGGGTTAGCAAGAGTCTAGTTTTGGTCACATGAGTGCTTAATAGTTAGTGCTTTAGCAAAGTTTTTTGGCCACAAACCATCTGAGTGGGGTGGATAGGTGCGTCTTCTTTATTTCCAGTACACAAGCAGGTAGTTTATTTGATCTACAATTAGTAGTTAGTCCGGATTGATGGGAGGCATGGATTCCCAGTGTTGGGCCCGTGGGATGGGATACTTGACATACGCAATAAGACTCTCACTATTTCTTTACGTCCCCTTTGTCAGAGTCTTGCTACATTTTAATTTTGTTTGCATTTCCGTATTTTAGTTTAGCAAAGGTTTCGGCAGATTCAAATGGAGTTGCAGTCAGAAAAAGACAGTCTTGGTTTTTCTTTGACCCTAACGATCCACGCCTTCAAGGTAAATGTGCAAAAATTGTGGTCGATTCCTTTGTATTGTCAGTATTTACTTACGAATCGTTCTGTAACCGTTCATTTTAAGACATTGCTTTTGAATTGACCGAAAAATTGAGACAATGAAATAAAGGAGCACGGTTGACGTATTCTTGGCGATAATTTAGCATCTTCGTCCAATTTCGGCTAGTTCTACAGATATAAATTCATAGTTTAGGCTGTTTTCAAATTTTTGCTAGATGAGTCGATAAGCTTGTGCAGCGTTTGTCTATTCCCTCTGAAAAAATTACAGCTGAGGCGAAATGGCTGAAGTAAATTTATTGTAGAACACAACAAGCAAATTGGCAGGAATGGGTTACCGCTGCATTTTCCTTGTTATAAATAACATAATTCAATTTTCCTTGTCAAATATCACGAAATTCGGAAATTTTGATTTAGCTTAGAAATCAGCATGGTCGAATTAGCCTATTAGCCTTTTAGCCGAATTAGCCTACCTTTTCAGCAAATTTGGAGACAAAACACTTTGTGGTCCAAAATCCTTACCCGGATATTCAGTTTTTCGGTCGTAACTTTCGCTGGACGCATCTTTGGAAAATGTGTCAAGGAGGAAAGTTCCTCAGCTGGAAGAGATCTTTCATTTGAGTACCATATTAACCACTTTTCACGACATCTTTCAAAATCCGGAATCTTTCGGGGCGAATATCTCGAAATCTGCAAAGTAAGGGAGTGCAAGGGGACCTTATGTAGTAGTAGAAAATGTTTGAGTCTGTTCTGTTAACTGAGCATGCTTGCTGTTGCTTACCTTATAAAAATTACTTAAAATACTTGACTTCTACTCTTAAATATCGATTATTGCTAAGCCTTTTTCCAGTGGGCATTTTAATGAATCCGCACGTTTCTCTGTTTTCCATGACTGAATTTTATCCCTAGCTTAACCTTTTCAAAGCTGAAACCAAAACTATCAACTCTTAGAATTTTGGCCCTCGCAGTATTTTAACATGTAGTTATTTCCGTTAAATAAGGTATAGAGAGTGGGGTTATATCACAGTTTGTATTCTCATAACAGAAGAGACAATTTATGTTGCTCTCCGCACTCGATGTCCGATTCGCTGTATCTGATTTGATAGATTATTCTTGCGTACTTAGTAATCAGAATGCTGCGCAAATATTCTGGCCCATGGAAATGTATTTTAGAAGCAGTGGATAAATTCTGTCGTCGTGATAGCGTTGAAGTGATAACAAAGCGATGGAATAAAGCCAAGCCCTTGTTGGTTAAGGTTTGTTAAGTTCTCATATGTAGAGTTGGCATAAATGTTTCTGGAACGCCTTGTCTGGTAATAGGTAGTTTGAATTGAATCTCAACGTAAAATTTTAATTTGTTGTTGTTGAACTTAAGGCGTTTTCAGTGCTCCTCGAAATGGGGCTCACATTAAATTGTTGAACTCATTGCCCTGATAATGGACAATTATTCGCGCGACCTCACGAGTTGTAAAATTTGTAAACTGTCGTTTATAGTTTGTCATTAGCGAGCGTCAAGATTAATATTCCTCACAAATTTTCATTAATTTTATTCTGTTGCGCCCAATTTTATGTTCTTAAGATTTGCCACTGAAAATGGACAATTATTAGAAACACTTGAATATTTTTGAATGTTACTTAGCTTGAATATCTTATTGTTTTAGAATGTATACTATTAGTCGTTGATATTATTACTTGCGTTTAATATTGCATATTTAATTAGTTTCATTTCAAAGCTTTAATTTCAGTTGTCCTTTACTTTTAGAAATATCGCAAAGCTGCTAAAAACGTAACTCGGCAGCACCGTAGTAGGTCAAAGAAGACTTGATGACATTTGAATTGAACTTCTGGAGGCTCATGACCTGGGATTGAATGCTGATAAACCGAGAATTGAATTTTCAAAAATGTTGTAATTTGCGTGTCCCCGCGCGCTTTTATATCATAGGTGTACATATTTGAAGAAGAATATTTAATAACATATTTAATTTTTCTGCTAATATACTTTGATGCTAAACTAATAATCGACTGTATCAGTTCGTGCCACGTGATGAAGAAATCACGACAACATTTTTGTTAAGTTATAAAGCACTTTTACTGCATGTTTTGCTGTCAATTAAAGCAGTGTCCCTTGTCTCTGTTGGTTTCGGTCAGTTAAACACCCAAGTCTGATAGGTAAGAGAAAAGCTGATAGTCGCTCGCTGTCCTTGATCAGGGAGATTATATTTGACCGCTGCTGCCGCCCTAATGTTTTGCCCGTGTTGGTACGTCATGCAAGGCATGTAGAACAACGTTATTAGAAAATAGTATATGGTGCCTAGTATGTAGTATTCTTTGTAGTATCTATGTACCTATAAACCTGCACCTATAAAATAGTATATAGTACATATACACTATTCGGGAGTGGGCTGGTAGGTAACCACAGCAGCGCCGCCGTGAACTCATCTGCAGAGTGTTTAGCGGAGGTGCTAGACGACTGTAAATGAGAAGTAGTGATGGGCGTTGGCCGAGAATTTCTGGGCCAATTGGCTTGGCCGACCATTGACCGTTCGTTGGCCGTTGCCGGCAATTGGCCGTTGGCTTTTCGTTGGCCGTTGACTGTTACTGATTTTCACATCTACACTTGCAGAGAACTGGTTTTCTTGTGCGCTCTTTCTACGCTTACGTGATGGTAAGAGTTTGCAAGTAAAAAATAATATGCGATGCGGAAGCGGAAGGATAAGTAATGCAAAGTAATAAGATTTTGAAGACTGACTTGACCGAATTCTTTATATTATCACTCTAGCGTAACGCCCACGTCAGTATACGTGTAGCGACGAATATTATTCTATAATACGGACAAAAGTGCTGAAAGCTTTAGGCTTATTGTACCCACCCACGTTAGCATAATGTATCAACGAATATTATTATTCTATAATACAAAAGTGTGAAAGGCATCAAGCTTAGCTGTTGTATACGGACGGGCAGAACTTTTTAGAAAATCCATGATAGCATGTCCAGACTGATACTGACTGGCAACAAACTAAATTGTGCTATTGCTTGTCGGAAAATTATGACAACTATTCAATAGGGCTGGGTGCTTGCCGATTCGACCAACTGCCCAACTGCCGGCCAACACTCAAGCAACGCGTGGCCGTCGGCGGTCATCCGAAAATTTGCCGGACAATTGGCTGCAACTCTATCCATTTAAAATGAAGGAAAACAGTACAATTTTGGGGTGTTTCCGGGTTTGCACGAAAAATTCCCATCTGGGCTTAAATACTGCACATTGACCGCCGGTTGACTGGTCATTGGTCGTTTGCCTTTGGCCGTTGGCTGTTGGCCAGTCAACGACCAAAGTCCGGCCAAGCCGATTGGCTTGGCCTACGAAAACTCCGGCCAACGCCCAACACTAATGAGAAGTATCTACGGGAATGTACAATAATCATGCTTGGCTAAAGTTTGCCAGATGCCTGAGTTGTAAGCTGTCCTTGTGCTAGCTCAGACTTTCCTCCATGGCTTATTAATGCTACAAGTTCAAAGAGACACGAACATAATTTTATTTTCGGTTCCACATGATTTGTTAACTCAGTTTTTGTCCTCATTTCTTTCCGTCTGAGGCAAACTTTCCTCCATTTGAGAGGCTGAAGACAAAAAAGTTTGAAGTCGATGGTTTTCCTTTGGTCTTCATTAAGCTTTCGCCTTTGAGGCATCTACCCCTCATAAATAGATTAGGTAACTTCTCACGCACAATGGCGTGTGGGGGACAGTACAATAAAATTTAAAATTTTAAGTATCTATTCGCTGTTTCAGTACCTCTGCCTTCACGGTTTTGTGCCAGTTTTGAAACTTAGACATATGTAGGAACTGTCCTATATAAAACTTATCCCTTCCGATTTTTCACAACGATCCTAGCGTGAAATCAGTGCTCCCCTTACGAACTAATCTCTGTGTTAGGCTTGAAAACTTGAGTAAAAGTATTTAGACCTATGTATTGATTCTGGGGGTCTATTTTTCTGGCTCTCTGAGTGCTATAACTCTCATAGTCTTTATCTGTAGGTGGTCAAAGCAATATACTAGTTAAAGCTAGCCTTAGCGGGAAGCTTATCTTCAACCTCCCTCAGTCCCTCCCTCCCTTTAGCTTCAACTCATTCAAGCTGGAGTTCAGGGCCTGTAAGCTGAGGTTGAGGCAGATACAAGCTAGATATCTATGTATTTGTTTAAGTAAGGCAACGAAAGAAATGGTTTTATTGAACTTGTGAGTGAGAATTTTTCGGCTCCACCGAGACAGTATTAAGAGAGAGGCAACACTTACATGTCCGGCCAGGTCACTTTCATGTCTTTCGCTTGTCGTACCGTGTCGCATGATGTATAGTGAAGTACCTAAGAGCAGACTATGTCTTTTAAACTGTTCATTTTTCGTTTAAATTCTAGAGAAAATAGTAAAGCTAAAGCTAAGTTTTGTAAAATGGTTGGGTTGAGATTCAAAAGCTGTCCATTCTTGCCAGTACGCACTTGCTTGGTATGGTGGGTTTTGCAATTAGGTGAACTGCGGATGAATAAAAACAGGTGCAACTGAATTACACTTTTGTATTCTGTTTGCATGAAGCAATCTTTTATATTTAATCTTTAAAATTAATGCAGTCAGTTCATATGTAAGTTGGCCCACGCGGTCGCTGTGGGTGTTATGTAAGTTTCGTCTTTCCCCTCCTGTCCTGTGGGTATTCCTAATTCGCGTCCAGTTAAACTTATAACAAGACTTGCTATCCCCCCACAAACGGGGAAGGGGTGTGCTTGTCGACCCCCCCTCCCCACCAAACGGGGGAACAATCGCATTTTGTGGGCGGAGCACCGTTACGCAGAGCCAAGAATTGAAGCCCTCTAGTGGCTTACACTTCTTCTTCTTCTTCTTATATAGTGCAATTATATAATAACATTGGCTTTAAAGCTAAAGGAATCAAACACCTGTAGTCCGTAGCTGTAACTAAGCTAGATTTAACTGCGCGTGCAGTGAACGCGTCCTTGCAGGAGCACGTGTTCAAACGAACGAGCACGCGCGTTCATCCCATTTTAATTTTGAATATCTTGAAAACATAAACATACAAGAAAAAGTGAAACTCTTACTTGTTGAAGAGTATTGGAGAAGAACCAAAGATGAGACACCCCCAAAACGTTTCCTGCGCAAAATGTGAAAAATTGTGTTATGACATTTATATCAGCTGATAGCTCGTGATGTCAGCTATCCAGTGATATAAAATTTTCGATGTCAAATGCTCACACTTTGAATTATAGCTGCAAGAACCAAAAATGTCCAGCAATTTTGACGCAATGCCCAATTTATAGTTACTTGAGTCTTAACAAGTAGGCCCCAAAAGGGGCAGTATTCGTTAGTAGACCTGTTATTATTCAATTACAGTTTAAAAATTTGTTAGTAAACTGTGGTCTTGCTTCAATTTCCAATTGGGAAATTTTGATTTCCGTTGGTTGTCTTCAGAAGCCCCAATTGGTGGAAGAGGTCCCCATTTTGGGAAACCGCGAAAAGAAGTTCCATTTGAAGACGTAGCCAGACTAGGTCTTTGTTTGTTGGGCCTCCGGTTCACCAAATCAGGTTAAAACTGGCTGAATCAGACTGGCTGCTGAGTTGACCACTCCCCCGTCCTTCCCACACGAGAATCCTGTTTTCGAACTAATTAAAACTACCATAATCCAAATTTTACCAAATTTTAAAAACAATCACGCTATGTACGATTGCTAGAATATGCCTGTCATACATAGTTTTCAGTTATCCTATTTTTAGTGTTTTATGTTTGGTCCTTGTTGTTGCTTCTAAGCTTTATGCTTTATCGCCAGTTTAAGCCTTTATCTAAATCCAGTACGATATAGTAGTGAAAGCCCGCTAGAGAATGCAAGCAGGCTACACATACTAGCTAACTACCTATTCCTAGTGCACCTTGGTGTAGCTCCCAAGCTACACTAGTGCTCAAAAATACGCAACCATTTTAATTGCAGACAGCCGAAGACTGCGTAGAGTCTGTCCATTCAGCTGCTTAAATATCAGCTGCTAAAACTAATTTGCATATTCTCACTCAAAAAAACGCAGCCCTAAGCTAGCCCTATGTTGAAGATAGGGCTTCTGAATGGAGAAATGACTCACACTGCAACGGACATACTAATTTTCTTTTTATACATTCCTGCTCCAGCAGGAATAAAAACTTATTACTTAACCGATTTCGAATATTTAGGCTTCTGTAAATAGCTGACAATTAGTTTAAATAAAATAAGAAAATTGAAAAAATTCCCCAAGTTTAGAAAACCCAGACAAGTTTTCAAAAATACATGATGTAGCCTAAAGTGCGTCATCGTCAATTTTGTGTTAGTTACCTACCAGATACAAAACTTATTCCCAGTTTTCGAAAGGTCACACGAACATTTTCAATCTGGAAAACTTGTCATTTCTGGAGAAAAATTAACAGTGCTTGAGTTAAGCCCCTAAAACCGTAAAAAGTTCGAACGTTCACAGCTTCTTCTGTACCTAATTAATTTGCAAAGAAATTAGGTTTATAGGTTGTTTTTACTGCCTTCTTTCACTGCAGCAACATAAAATAAAAACAATATTTACATGGTAAATTTGTTGTTAAATGCGGATGACGCGGTTTTTGGACTCCCCCGACGCACATTGAGAGACGTCTCCTAAACTGCGTCAACATCAAATTTAAACTGTAAAATAATTCGTAACCTTTACAATTTGGATTGAATTTGGTTCAGACTGCTAGAATGACTAAAGCAAATGTAAAATAACAACCAAAAGTTTTACTTTGTACTTATACAGTTTAAGATTACACTAGCTAGAAAAATATGACCCCGAAATGTGAAACCGGTTCAAAAAAGATGACGCATCTTTGGGTCGTCTCCTATATGACCATAAAATGGGTTTCGGTGACTAGCCCCCAAAGACCAAAGACTAGGTGACCCCAAAGCAACATTCAAAAGCTAGAGAAATTTAAGAATTTTCAGGCTCAAAACTTAAATTAAAAAGCTTGAGAGATTTTAAAAATTTGCATGCAGAATTCATTTTTGGAAACATTTTTCAAATCAGCTGAGTAAATTACACTGAAACCGGTCCGGTTCCAAATGCTATGGGTTCCGGTTCCGGTTCCAAAAATCCTTCCCGTTCCGGTTCCGGTTCTACCGGTTCCAGTGGACCGATCGGAGCACTGCTGAGTGTATTTGAAAGTTTGCTTTTTACTATTGCTAAGTGTTTCGTTGTTTTATTATGTACGTTTTATTATTAATTTATTTATTTTATTTCGTTTTAAGTGATAGTTATTCGCTGTTTTAGGCCAGTCTAGTAAACTGAAAATATAAACTGTCTGATCAGCAAACTTACGTTGATTTTTTGAAGATGAAGTGTACAGCTTATAATAACTTACGTGAAGTTCTGCATACTGTTAAAAACCTTGTGTTGCAGCTTTAGCTCATATTTAGAAAGCTCAAACTCCAGGTCTTGTAACTTTTCATTACCGCACAAAACTAGTTAAGCCCAGTTCTTTAATATTATTATTTAACACAAACACATTATTCACTAAATAGTTGAACAGACTACCCTGCAGTTGGATCTCATTTAACAACTTTCTTATAACGCCGACACTGTCCTACCTAGTTACCGTTACTACAGTTACGATTATCTATAGGGAGTATGATAAAGCTGCTGTAACAGGATGGTTAAAACCAGCCGTCGCTCTTAAGCTACTTAAAGATGTTTAGTTAGCACTGTGGTTACCATGTAATCTTCATAGAAAACTGAACTGGATGCAGTTGGCTTCAACTAAAAGCAAATGTATATACTGTCTTAGTTATCTAATTAATTGGCTAGAGGCTAGTCTGAGGGTATGTAGGAAAGGGCAATATTTGCAACTATTTTTGGGTCCAGTTTCAGTTGTGTATTTATTCAGTAAAATGGCATTTCGCGTTCTTACATATGTCTTTGTAATTTCTGTAAATACTGTACTTCAACTGGCTGATTTCAGTAAATACGGTATTTACTAAAGTCGGACCGAAAACATCTAGGAACAGAACTGTGACCGGATATACCACTGAGGGAGGCGACCTGAAAAAGTAGGACAGTAAGCTCAAACTTGCCGTCGGCTTTCCATACCGACGGATATATTTCACACCTGGGTTAGCTTGAACATACCAGTGTGCATCTTCTCCTGGATCAAGTGTGTGTCCACCCTGTATAAAGCATTAATAATTTATTACTACTTCAGTTTGCATAACTCCTTCTACTTCTACATAGCTTGGTGCGAGTTACCCGGTATAGCTTAAGTTGACAAACGGTCGGAGCGTTTAATGCGAAAGTCTTGGAATCGAATCTCAGCAGGAATTAATGTTATAAAGTAGAGATGAGCATTTCGGCCCGTCGGCCGGGCCGACCTCCATTGGTTAGCGGGCCGGGCCGGGCCGAGAAATTTTTTAACTGCGGGCCGGAGCAGGCCGACACGGGCCGGATCAACTCTAGAAAATGTTGTAAAATCACAAAAATTAGTCACAACTTAGCTACACATTTACTGATTCTGGTTATTTATAGGCAAAATTTAACATTTCATGGGAAATTTAGCCTCTCCATTTTGCATTGAAGCTTTTGAAATAGTATTGTTAGTAAAATTTTGGAATTTTTCTTTTGGCGGGCTGGGTCGGGCCGAATTTTGGAACGGGCCGGGCCGGGTCGGGCCGTAAGACCAAATTTTGGAGCGGGCCGGGCCGGGCCGGGCCGGGCCGAAAAAATCCGGCCCGTGCTCATCTCTATTATAAAGCTATTACCACAGTTAGGTAAATAGCTATAATGCTGGTTAGAAACCGGGTTATCATCGGTCACTAATGTAAATGCCTATGTATATAATATATATGTATATAAGTTTGGCTCATTCTGATTGGCTGTTGGCGACCCCCCCAAACGGGGACACATTTTCGAATACTACTACCGTAATCCCCTGCTCTACCTCCCACCAAACGGAGGGTGAGTTTCTGCAATCTGATTGGCTGTTGGCTTCCCCCCCCCCCCACCAAACGGGGACCTCTTTTTGGCTACCCCCCCCCCACCAAACGGTATGCGCTGTCGATTTGGTCGGCCCCCCACAACGGGGGAACATTCGCGTATTGTGGGCGGGGCACCGTTACGCAATGCCAGGAAGAAAAGCCCTCTAGTGGCTTACTCTTCTACTATAATATAAGGGAATTATGGACTCTTGGTACAGGGTTAGAAAAACCCTGGTTTCGCTAGAGTGATTAGGTTAGGGGTTAACCCTTAATCCAGTGTTATAACAAAACCCGAGTAAAATCTGGGTCAAATCCAGCAAGTCTGTGAGGTGAACTCCATCTCAGTGAGGAGGGTTTAGACGTTAACCCGAATTAGTCTAATGGAAAATTGTTTGAAGACAAGAGAATTGTTTTGATAGTGGAAATACATCTTTCATACTGCTTTTCTTCGTGCTTCTGCTTTCTTCTTTTTTAAACTTCATTTTTACCACAATTTTATTATTTGCAGTTTTTATGAAATGGGCTTAAAAAGAAAATCGGGGTTAGAAACGGGGTTAACCCCAAACATAGCGTTAAATCCTTGCTAGCTGTGTCCTCTGATTTCTTGAACTCTGAAAAAACTAACCCTGAAACCCCTCTGTTAGACCCTGAAATTTCAGGGTTAACCCCAAAATGGACTTAACCTGGGTTAGCCTTAACCCCGCCTTTAAACATCGGGCCCTGAAGTTCTAATTATCTGGATCAGGGGCCGATGTTATAAAAATGGGGTTAAGGCTAACCCGGGTTAAGTCTATTTTGGCGTTAACCCCGAAATGTTTGGGTTAGGTTAACCCTTGGGGTTAACCCTGTATTATAAGACATTTTTCGGGTTAGGTTAAGTTAACCCGGTTATCCTAACTCCGATTTTATCCCCAATTAGCTCATGCAATCAGCTATCAGCTAGCAAGGATTTAACACAGGTTATTTTTGGGGTTAACCTTAAACCTAACCCTAAACCCCATTGGCGAAACCCGGGTTTTGCTGACCCCCTTTTTATAACATTGGGTTAGGGTTGATAACCCGGTTAGCGATTTAACCGGGTTAAATGGCTTTATAACATCGGCCCCTGGTCTCATGTGCTGAAGTGGCAAGTGTTCATTTTCATTTCTTAATATATACATTCGTGAGAATATAACGTGTTAGCGAGTCATTGCAAGGGCACTTACTGACATTCATTTGAATTTAAATTTTTGGATAACTTATGTACCAAATATGCGTGCACTTGGGTTTCTGGAGTTCCCATCCTCCTGGGGCCGATGTTATAAAGCGATTTAACCCGGTTAAATCGCTAACCCGAGTTAGAAACCGGGTTATCAACCCTAACCCAATGTTATAAAAATGGGGGTAGCCAATCCCGGATTTCGCTAATGGGGTTAGGGTTAGAGTTAGGGTTAACTCTTAACCCAATGTTATAACCAAACCTGAGTTTGAAACCCGGGTTAAAATTGGGGTTAAATCCAGCAAATCTCAACCCTCTCCAGTGAGGAGGGTTAGCTGTTAACCCGGATGAGATTGGATGAAAAAACTAATTCAAAAATTTTTGAAAATTAAATGGATTACATTTTTCATATTGCTTTTCTTCGTGGTGTGCGTTTCTTCGTGGTGACATTTTCTGAACTTTATTTTTACTTCAAATTTATGATTTCCAGCTTTCATGAAAATGGTTCAAAAATGAAGATTGGGGTTAAAACTAGGGTTAACCCCAAAAATAACCGGGTTAAATCCTTGCTAGCTGAGTTAGCTGATTGCATGAGCTAACTGGGGTTAAAATCGGGGTTAACTCATAGGATAACTTAACCTAACCCGAAAAATGCTTTATAATACAGGGTTAACCCAAAGGGTTAACCTAACCCAAAAATTTCCGGGTTAATCGCAAAATGGACTTAACCCGGGTTAGCCTTAACCCCGTTTTTATAACATCGGCCCCTGGAATCCGACCTCACACCTTAAAGCTGAACACAAACTACAGTAATCGAGTTTTCTACTTTTTCCAAACAGTGAAGGACTGGGCATCGTCACTGTCCCTATTCCCTCCCTCTCGCCGTCACTAAACGAGTAAGGTGGTATAAGGATAATGGCTGTATCTTTTCCGAAGTGATCTACACTCAGAGCACTGATGGGAAGTCTGGGTTTCATGGCTGACTTTGCCTATCCGTCTTCGTCTTTTTTCTTCGTCTTTCTCTTCCTATCATTAATTAGGGAATTTTGCATTTTCATTATTGTAAATTATGGCTTAGTTAAACACTTGCCTTTATTTGTTTACGAATTCTAATCTTTCATCTATGCATGTTTTGCTATTTTTGCCCCAAATAAGTGAAGTGTTTATTTTTACAAACAGAAGGACAGTCACGTGACATTTGATATCACTGAAATGCCGAAATTTCATGCAGCAACGATAACTGCAGTGCATATATCGTAAAACACGTAGTCACCAAGTGATTTGGTCTCTTCTTTTTACTGGCTTTATTGTAGGAGAGATGAACCAGAGTTGTTGAAGGGGGCTTTTTATCAGAAGGCTTCAACTGGAGTTCCTTCAAGCTATTGATTTGTCGTGCTATGTTAGAGCAATGCTGCCTTATAGCTTATGT
Source organism: Trissonchulus latispiculum (assembly GCA_030248195.1). Classification (NCBI taxonomy): domain Eukaryota; kingdom Metazoa; phylum Nematoda; class Enoplea; order Enoplida; family Ironidae; genus Trissonchulus; species Trissonchulus latispiculum. Next base: position 8,089 of record JASAND010031892.1, on the reverse strand, counting down.
AATAGTTAGAGAGCTCCAGCTAACTCTGAAAACAACTCAGCTTACACATGATGAGGCTTTCCTATCTATTTTCATTGAAGCGAAACACTGAATTTTTTAAATCCCTGTCTCTTTCCTTGGCTTCTGGTGCTTTTCAGTAAAAATTGACCAGTATAGATGCTTTTTATATCCTCAACGGGACAGCCTTTTTTAAGCTGTGCCCTATCATTAAGCCCCCCCCTCGTGCTTTCACCGTAAATGTGATACATTTTTCTAATAAAAAAGTTTAAGTATGTTCTGTCTACGTGAGGTGTCTCCTGTAAGCTTAGACTGAAGCCTTCGTTTTTGTCTATCATGCTCTTAATTGCTGTAGATACTTGTTAATGTTATTTATCAATATAAGTACAATACAATATCAAGCTTGTTCTTCACATCAGCTTGTTCAGCAATTAACCATTTGTGATGTTGTATTACCTCGATTATCATCATCATGTTTGCACAAACCAACAAAAAGTTAGAAAAATTGCTTTAAATTTTCTTTGTTTTAATTTAAATTTAACGCTCTTTTTTAAATAATTTTGCTTATAAATTCCTCGAATTAAGACAAATCAACATAATTTATGGGTAGAAAATGCACACCACACCATATAAACCCCAACGGCCAACATACGCATAACGCCCAGTTAGGTATCCCAGGCCCGGCCGTTATAGTTTCACTTTACGTGGTTGCTTGCGCCTGCCGCCTACAGCTTCACAAATTCAGCAAACGGTACATGCTAAGCTTAAGTTCACTATTTTGGCTACGCCATCACTAAAACTTCCACAAGAAACGACAGAAATTACTTCTTATTCCCGAAACTGCGCTTTTTCCCCCACAACCGATTGAGGTGAGTCCAATGAAGGTTATAGCATGAAGAAAAGCCACCCGTTTCTTTAGTATGCACTACGGACAACTATTTTTTCTACTCGTTTTTCTACTTTTCCAATCTCCAATCCAAAAGTAGCTTTCGTGGAAATAGGTGCTTTGGTTTCTGGAGAACTCTGTAGTTTTCCAACTGAGAGAAAATATGAACCAAAACTGTTGTACGGTGTTTTTTTAGATTTTATTTTAAGTTAGCTCCAGACTGTTACACTTTGTTCATCCACAGTTAAACCTCAAAGTGACTATATATTCATCGGAACGGGTCGGGCCAGGTCTGCGCCTGATGATCAACAGTTTCATAAAAACCTTTGGTCATATGCAGCTATCGATCCAGGCTGTGACTGTGGACTGATTTATTTTGTAATTTGTAACAGGTAGATTGTGTCTGCTATAACCAACGATCCGTAATTCTGGTCAAAAATATGGTATACCTTGTAGATATTTCCTGAACCGCTACAATTTCACGCTCATTTAATTATACTCCAGGGTAGGGGTCCTTCAATAAGTTTCAATTTCAAAATGATTCGGTTTTCTTTTCTGCTATTACGGCAAACTGAGCAAAATGACAGATGGGAGAAATAATGTGCAACCCTTTAAAAGCCGATAGCTCGAAAGGGGAGGTGTATAATTTTCAGTGTTTGAAGTTAATGTTAGGTCTCTGTTATTTCCTCGGCTGAAATAAGGTAAAGCCTCTAATAATGGAGAGTGCATGATATAGTGTTTACCTTTTCTGCTGGTATTATCTGGAACCTTTTTATCTTGGGCGGCGCACCACCTCCATATATCCATGATACAGCAACTATTCTATATATTGTATGTAATATGTATATATCAGTCTATAAAAGCTAATATATAAGCGGTAGTAGCTATTAGCTGGGAAAGCACTGCTTTATATTGTCAACGGTCCCTGGTAACAAGACTTTAATGTTTTCAGAGCCCACCTGTTGTGTCGATTTATAATCAAAAGAACCCGTAGGTATGCGAACTCACTTTGAACTAATTAAAATTCTGTGTTCAAACTGGGTAGATTTGAAGCTTTTAACTATTTTTCCATTACATTTTTAGAGTGGTTTACTTAACCCTTTTTTTCGCTGAAAGCTGTTAAACGTGTGAGTTTTACTCTACATCTTTGAAGTTGAGCCGGGAGGAAAGACAAATGTGGGAGACAGATATCAGATTTCAAGAAGAGGTCTAACTTATGTTCTAGCAGGATGGGTGCAGGATTGCTTTCTTAAGTTGGTCCGGCAGACTCATTTCGTTTGAGACTGCGTAATTGTTGGTTTAGGCAACTTATATCTGTATTGAATTTGTTGGTTTACGCAACTTATATTTGTATTGAATTGCCAATAATAGTAAAACTAGGCTTCGATGTTTGTATGAACGAACAAAACAAAACTTACAAGACTGGCATTTACACCAATGATTAACTAAGTTAATTTACGTTTTAATTTGCAAAGGCTTTCTTCGATTTTCAACATTAGCGGAAATACGAATACGAATGTCCATAATAATGCTACAGCATAATACTATGCAGACGCGGTTGTTTATCAGAAATCAAATTACCTAAATGTCATTTTGGAACTATTCTAGAAAATTTAAAGCAATGTTTTAAACACCATTTTGAACTGTAAATATGACAAATCCGGTCACGACCAGAATAGTTTACCGCTGGTGTTGATTTTGATACAACAAAGATTTGCTTCAGGGTTATGATTCCTTTCAGTGACGTCTACTTTGAACCATTGGTTACTCATCCATTACTTGGAGTAAGAAGCCATCTTTATATCAAAATGTAGCGTGTCATTTTCTCTTTTTAATATTACCATGAAACTAAGTTTGGTTTACTAGAATTTTCTTCACGCATTTTAGAAGAAGTTTAATTTTGCAGTATTTTTGTAGTCTGAAGTAATTTTTTTCGCGACACATCGGCTATATCATTCGATACCTCTATCAAACAGCTGGGAACGATTTTTAGTAATTATGAAATAGTTTTGTTGTTGAGAAATCAGCTAAAATGTATGAGCAAGAGTACATAATGAAGAGTATGAAACTCTTACACTAGCATGTACAAATCATGCTAGGTATGCTCGGTTCATTAACTCGGGACCCTCCCGAAACTTCCCGGGGGGGTCCCACTTTGCACTAATTACACGCTTTCATATAAGCGTGTGTCTGCTCGTTGATTGGCCCACTAGCCTACGGCTTACTGTAGGTAATTTATTAGTTATTTTAATTAATTAATTATAACTTTAATTAGATTAATGCAATTAAAAAACTAATTCGACAACTGTGTAGCATTTTTTCTGCTCTTTCCAATGATATAAAAGTTGTTGCACAATACAAAAATTCGCAGGAATGTAGTGTGAACAATTTTTATATCATTGGAAGGAGCAGAAAAAATGCTACAGAGTTGTCGAATTAGTTTTTTAATTGCATTAATCTAATTAAAGTTATAATTAATTAATAAAAATAACTAATAAATTACCTACAGTAAGCCGTAGGCTAGTGGGCCAATCAGCGAGCAGACACACGCTTATATGAAAGCGTGTAATTAGTGCAAACCCCCCCCCCCCTATCGAAGTGGGACCCCGGATGTTTCGGGGGGGGGGGGCCCGAGTTAATGAACCGAGCATACCTAGCATGATTTGTACATGCTAGTGTAAGAGTTCATACTCTTTATTATGTACTCTTGGTATGAGTAGTCTGGATTTTGCCTACTGTTCCCAACTTTAGCAAGCGACCAATTTAGCAATTAAATAAGCGTCTCGGGGTATTTTGTGTAGTACATAATCTGCTATGTGGCAACCCTGTAGGTTGCATAATGAATGCTGCAATTTTGGTCGCGTTTTTTGCTGAAACTACAGCAGCCTACTGATAGCTTTTGGAAGATGATCATGTGTCGGATAATTTACCTCTGTGAGGCCTACAGATCGACGTCCTTATACGGCTTGCTAGCACAAGAAATGAAGAATTATTTTATTTCTGTGACAAGGGCAAGTTTTCGACGCCCAAACAGAAAATAGGGAACAGACAGAAAGATACCTTCAAGAGCAAAAATATAGAGCTCATCGACATCTTTCGAATGAATATTTTCATGACTATGCAGCTGCTGCCCATCTGTCAGAAACTTTCAATAACTGCCTTGAACGGAAATGTCTAATTTTTGAAGCAGGATTGTGCGGAGTGTGTAAATGCTAAAAGAACTTATTTTGAAAAGTTTCTTCAAATTTGGACTTGATTTTAGGCTGTATACTAACAATATGTGCCCAAAACGAATAACCTCACCCCCTTAAGAAAAAGAAACGCTAGAAAGTTGGCTGAACTGACGACATTGTTTTTATACTTTACTCGACTACTATGTTCCTGGACATCGTTAATTTTCTAGAAAGGAAAATTTGTTTTCTGGGTTACTTGTGCTCAAACGCTGATTGTTCCTGTTAGGCAAAACACAGTCAGCTGATAGGAAGAATATAAAGACTAAAAGGCCAATTTTGAATAAATAATACGTCTAGTGACGACCCAGGTCTTCGGAAGTCCTTTTCTCTTCATTCAGTTGCTGCGTCCCAACTCTGCTGTGCTTGCGACTAAATTAAAATCAGAGGTAGTTCTACATTAAAAATTGATTTCGAATGCAAGAATAAATACGAATTTTTGCATTTGCAATAGCCAAAAGAAAAAGTTATGTTGGTTCTCTTCCTCGTTCAAGGTTTCAGAAATTTTAATTCTTCGATAACTCCATCCTTCGGATTGTGCATCCTTAACATTGTTTTGAAATTTTGTTTCGACTCCATAAGAGATCGACGCTAACAACTACAAATTCAGTCTTTCATAAAAAACAATAAGCTTTTTAAGCAATCAGTTAAGATTTGATTTTCACCTTTTTCAAGTTCTATTGTTAGGATTTGTCATTGCGCAAACAATTGTCAACTTTGTTTCCCATGCATCGATTTTGAGGGGCAAAATTTTGCTAAGCGATTATATCACTCTAAAGTTGCACAACTGCTGCCCCGTCGTGACAGCGTAATTTCTGCAGCAAAGGAACACATTGTCTTAACGACTCCCGCAAATTTTCACACAGTTAGTTTTTTGGAAAAATATTTTAAGCCTAGACCTTATAAGAATGCTTGACTTAGCATGCATACATTTTTTAGGGATTGTCCGCATTTCTAACCCTTTTTGCACCAAACTTGCTTCGGTAAGCTTGTCTCAAACATCGCGGCCAAACACCTAAATGCTGCGAAACAGGCAATATGGAGCATGGAGGAGACACTTGCATAGTAAGCATAATCAAGTGTGAAGATATGGTATAACAAAATTGGATAATGCAACAATTAGGTAATGCTTTTAGTGTGGCTCAAATTTAAAGCAAAAAGATTCTCGAATAAATTTTTATAGCGAGATTGCCCGCACAGATTCTGTTTCAAGCTTACTATAGTTTATCCACTATGCAGAATTCTTAGCTTTTCTTCTACCCCTTTTCCCGCTTATTTTGTCGACACTGTCCTTTCGTAGTGGTTTGTGGGTTTTCAACCTTTAATGTTTCTAGAATTTGTAGGCATTATGTAACCGTTATATTCAATTTTGGTATCGATTAAAGCCTGTTATCGCAAGCAATAATACTGCGCGACTACCATATATTATAATGATCGCCTTATTGCGAAATTTTGTCTCCATGAATCGACTACTGCCCTATTGGTTCCTAATTAATGAATTTTAATTAGTTGTAATTAATTCAATTTTGGCAATATGGTATCGGCAAAAGGATCCTCCTCAGGACTCTGCGGACCGAATCAGTCAAGCATTTATGAACAGCTGACACAGGAACAGCGGAACTGTCTGGAGGAACGAAAATATTGGTGTTTCTTGCTGTCATCGATTGTAACATTTTGCCTCAGTATGTTGCTGGTCGTGACCTGGCGAATTGTGGCTCACGTTTGCTTCAGATCCAAAGATGAGGCGTTTGAAGATATACAAGTGAGAATGACTTTATTGCCTTAACTAGCCCATAGGTAGGGGTAGGTTGTATAGAAATGGGGAACAACCAGTAGCATGTACCAATAGTAAGGGATACGAAGATAACCTGCTTTTAGCTCAAGCATGCTTAAATCTACAGAAAACGAAGATAGTGTTTTGCCACTTTGGCGCCTTGGCGATCGACCTATCTGAAGTCTGAACTCTCCAGTGGAATGATTCTGTTAGGATCTACTGGAATCTCAATAACACCATTTTATTAGGTTTTCCCGACAAAGAGAATCGCAAAACTTGTATAAAACAAAACTTGTATAAGTTCATAATTTATATATATATATATATATACATTGTTTACCAAAAATGAACTCTTTGAAGTTGAGAACGTTCCAGATGTATGTAAGTTGCTGCTAACTTATTATTATTAAACTATTAAAATTAATTAAACTAAAAAATTTAAAAACTATATTAAAATGAGAATCATACTCTTTTATGGAACCTATTTTTATCCGGTCAAAAATAAGATTTAAAATTCAACTTTACGGTTCAGATTTTGAGCACTAGTGCTCGAAGTAGAAGAAAATGGTCGCGCAGTTCCGTTGCTCGGAGAAGCCTTAAGAAGCCGAAGCGTAGGGAATCTTCGGAAGTAAGGTTGACTTCAACTTTTGGGTTTTATTATGTGGAGCGGCTTGCTTGGTTGGCATGCTTGGTGACGGACGGTACTGGCTGGCTAGCGATGGTATAAAACTAGTACACAAGCGTTCATCAACAAAAATAACAAGCTAAATATTAAGTGGTGATGGCAAAACCGCAATTTTATACAAGCAAAAAATTTAAATTTAGGCGAATAATTTGTGAATAATATACTTTTCCTTTATGCCACGATTGTGCCAAACTTATTTCAACAAGAATGAACACTTGCCCATCCCTTTCGTTTGGGAAAAATGTAGGTATACTCAACAAAATACTCAATAGGCAATTAGTCCGAAACTCCATCCGAAAAGATTGAAATAATGTTTAACCCAGACAATATGTTTCTGAAAACTGGTCCACTGGGAGTGTCGTCAGAAGTCTCGGACTCATGAGGAGAGCACATTGGTAGAATCTGGTCAACGGTTGGTAACCTTTCTTCAACCCTTTCGACTCTAACAGTGTACTTATGTTCTCCGACAACATCTTTAGAAAACAGGGCCCTAAGCATATATTGATCAGGTTTTGGGAGCGCGTGCATTAAAATTTTGGTTATGGGAATCTTGTACCTTGGATGGACATATTCGAGTATTTATGCTTGTACTTTTTGGTCTACACAAGAATCATTTGAAGCTGACTAAACTGAACTGTCAGCTTTCATGGACTTTGGACCTCTTCTGTTTTCATATAATGTAACGTGCTGTCAATTTGGTTCTAGGAAGACGAGCCAGTAGCAGTCAATGGAAAATATGCTGGTCTGACGGGATTCGAGTCAGAGAAGCCGTCCAATACCACTCAAACTGGGGTGGTGGGAGCCCAGGAGGAGGTCCAGATCGGATGGATGACCGAAGCCAAGGATTGGGCCGGGGAACTGATCTCAGGACAGAGCACGACTGGAAGAATTCTGGTTAGGCTCATTTATTTGACCTTACTCAGCAGTCTTATGTAGAATGAAAATTGCAACTAGACAGGTTGGAATTAACGTTAACAATACTTACCCCATATATAGCTAGTAGAGATTATATAATTTCGGGCAGTCCGACCCGGCAACAAAAAAAGGAGCGGGCCGGGCAGAGGAGAACAATTGAATGCGCTATTTATATATTACACGAGCGGACATCAAAATAAAACTTTTAATTGAAGAGCTCAGAAAATGAGTTTTTGTTTATTTTCTGCGCATCGAAGCTGTCCGACCTCATGTTAGTAATGGGTCTGGTTTCAAGGAGAGGAGCCGGACCCGGCCGAAGAAATCTGCTCATCTCTACTACCCAGTCTGTTTCCTGCAAAAGTCATAATACCATTATAGCGCTAATTTTATCTCTGCCTCTGCCTAAACCGAAGTGAATATTAAAGTTTTGTTTCAGGTTGTTCTGGTATTTATTCTCAGTATTGCCTCTCTCATTATCTATTTCTATGATGCCTCTAAGTAAGTTCTGAATCGGCTGAAAATAGTAGCCCGTATTGGAACAAAACAATTAGCTGGATCTTATCTTGCATGTTTTACAAACAAAAGTAATTTTGATCGGTGTA
>JASAND010031890.1:0-20376 GCA_030248195.1 Trissonchulus latispiculum | reverse complement strand
CAGGTCCTTACATAAGGCTTCAGCATAAGGACTTAGCATTTCTGTAGTGATTTCGAGTCTTTCAGGGGCTAGTGGGTAATCGTTGTGGGAATCCATGGATCTGTGGGGGATAGTAAAGATCGACTTCAAGCACGTATCCACAAGTTTGGTTATCAGATTGGTTAAGCCAATCAATCAGCTCAATTTCATTGCGACTTAGCCAGCGAAAACCTTTGACAGGCAGTTTTTGCACCATGGTCCACCCATATAAGTTGTTAGCGTCCAGATACATAATCCACGAGTTTGGATTAGTTGAGTCGTAATTTGAAGTATGAGGGTTGTTGGCTTTGGCAAATCTGTGGGAGGTCATGGAGATTCCTCCTCTTATTCCTTTTTCGAAAAACAAATACATATCAGGGTCCTCAAGTAGCTCAAGCCATACTTTTGTCATTTTTAGGCAAGCATCCCACGCAAACGACGGCAGTGTAAAGTAATGAGCCGGGTCCAGACCATAATTTTGAAGGGCAAACAGGCGAAAACTTTCAAACACGTCGGCAAGAAGAAGTACGTCAGTTCTCAAATATAAATCGTGATATTGACCAAGGTTTTCAATTTCGAATTGTTCCCCAACGTTTTGGGCATGAACATAGTCCGCATCACTAAGTTCCTCTTTATTCAGCTGATTATCGAACTCCTGTTTTGGTGGAAGTTGTGTTTCGTTGAATTTTTCCCCAGTTATTCTATATAGTCATAAGGATATATGCCTTTTCTAACAAGCATCGCAAGCTCGTTTGAGTTGAACTCATTAGACATGCATCGGAATTTTTGAAGATTGTCCTTCGAGAGGTTGAAAACAAGGGACTCTATCGAAGTAGTGAGAAATTGAAATGTATCGATAAATTTAATTTTCCAGTTTCCATCGTTGTCCTCATTATCATCCACAATAGCTTCATCATCAATAAAGTTGCTTGGATTTGTTTGTTGAGAAGTCACGTTTTTCTTCTTCTTCAGTGTAAAAGAACTAAGGTAACTCTTCCATTCCTTTTGGAATGCAGTCCATAGTTTAAGCCCCATTCTGTTGCAAATAACTCCAATTTCCTAGAACTACGAACACAGTTTTAGCAACATGCTGGTTAATTTGATGATATATACTTAAGTAAGTTTGAAATTCCATAACTAAGCATGAAATTCCATAATAAGAAAATATAATATACCTACTTGCATAATGAGGTGTCCATCGTATCTCCTCAAATTGTGAATGGCAACGACAATGTCACGGTTCAGCCTGAATCCCATATTGCATTGGTTGTGAGCAGCCCCTCGGTACTTACCACAAAAGTGGCAGTGATCGCGAACTGAGCGTTCACCGTTGAAGGGTCTGTTGCATAAGTAGCATTCTTTGGCTTCAGTGTGCCTTTTCTGTTCATCAACTGTTAGCTCCAAAGGCAAAGGAGCACTTACAGTATGTTGGTAGTCATTGTTTTTCTAAAATGTAAAATGCAGTACCTCGATCACTTTGTAGCTTGAGAAATATTGCACATTATAGTTTCAGTCTATCGGTGTGTACGAATGATACACATTTGTAACGTACTTGCATAATAAGCTCAAGAAACTTCTGGACGGTGTTTTCTCCTCGGTAGACGAAACTTTGTTCAATCTTAGGTGTATTTCCACAACAATTCAGAATACCAACCACACCAAATCCGCTGGGTGTATGATGCTGGTATTTTGTAGTGAATGATGCATCACTTTTTGGCAGACAACCATTGATTCTTTCAGTCAGACACTCAAAATCAGCATAAATCTAAAAATTAAGAGTTTGCTGAAATTGATTCTACGTGAACTTCACAAGTGCGATACTCTAACATTTACTTAATATTAGTACTAGCATTTAAACCACCAACATTTCTAGCTAACGTTCGCAACTACTAAATTGAAAGCATTACTAACATTTAAAATATTTTCAGATAAAGAAAAACTACTTACTATGTATGGAACTCGTTGCATCCTATGCAAATTTTTGAATTTCAGCCATTTATCTTCCGGCATTTCAACTCGTGTGGCTTCATGTTGATTACATAGTTGTAGATGTTGCACTTTTCTTTCAGGACTATAGCAAGGAATTAGACATCTTGGACAAAAGTGTTTACATGTGTGGTGGTGATTCTGATCGGCAAGTAGCCTGTCCAGGTTCTTGATCCAACAGTAATGACTTTGGGCACCTTTAGTAGCGAGCAATAAGTTTATATGTTGCTCTTCATTTCGCTTCGAAATGTATAGTGGGATGACATTGTTTTCTTCAAGGCCATAAATATTTACTCTTAAATTATTCTGTCTTTCAAAGAGTGGTACTTGAGAGACAGTTACGGGAAAATTAATACCAGTAAAATTTAGATCGTTGGCATAATCTTGATAATGTGACACACGTTCGGCGTGCGTGTTAACTCTGTGCAAAGCAGCTAAAATTGACCATTGGAAGCATTTGTCGTCATTATTTTGTACATTTACGATAGCTTCCTTCTTTGCTATATATTCAGATAGCTGGATGTATGAGGATCCTCTGAGGGGCCGATATCTTGCAAAATGCACGTCAAGATGATTCAGATTTTTTATTACCCATCCGGAACCTTTACGTAGAAATGATTCAATGTTCATCATTATTTCGTTGAAAGCAATATTTAGCTCCTCATCGATATTATTGCCACGAAGTATGACTCTAGTTTTACAGTTGAAATGTGCATCAATCGCTTCCGACTTATTTGAATCTTTCTCAAATGTTATACTCAAGCTCATCCACAGCTTTGTTCCATATTCTTCTTCCAGTATTTCTGTGATGACATTTGAAATGTGAACAGTTTGTCTTGTAAGAAACACGGTGGGATCACAGTCACATTCACCAGCGGTTATAGTAATCGTTCTCAAAGAATTGTTCAAAGCAGTCTGAGTGAACCTTGTTTTGCATCGGACTCGCTTTGGAGTGTTTGTGAGGACATCTTCCACGGGTCTTTTCCTGGAATGAACAGATACATGTCTGGTCATATCTTCAAGCCTGGCGAATGGTCGGCCGCAGACATGACATTGAATCTTCTTTTGCTTTTCATGCACTTCTCTAGTGTGTCGATTTAGAGTCTTCCTTTCCTTAAACGTTTTTGGGCAAACTTCACACTGAAAGTAAAACATAATAGCAGCTATAAAAACCTGAGAGTAATGAAATATAAAAGCATTTTGCATCGTTAGATAATCAGGATTCATCTTGTATTGTTAGGTTTACCTTGATAAAGTGGATTGATGGATGTTGTGGGCTATGTCTAATGAATTCTTTAGCAGCTCCGTGGACTTCGGCCATATTCTAAAATATCAGCTTACCATTAACTATCAAAATATTTTAATGGTCAAACCAAATTAGTTCTTTTATTATATTCCAATTAAACTAATATTTCAACCACCATTTACAAACGACAGTCAAAGAAATTTAAAACCTAATTAGCATATTAGCTAATTCTATTAACAGGGAGAAAAATTCGTAAGGTAATCACAAAATTGGACGTGTGAAGTTATTTGCCTTCAAATGATACCCAACATGACATATTTTTGTAAAGGTTTTAAAAATCGACACCTAGTTAGCATATTAGCTAATTCTATTAGCAGGGAAAAAAATTCGTAAGTTTTAATCATAAAATTGGACTGGTGAAGTTATTTGCTTTCAAATGACACCCAACATGACATATTTTTGTAAAGGTTTTAAAAATCGAAACCTAATTAGCATATTTGCTAATTCTATTAGCAGGGAAAAAATTCGTAAGTTTTAATCATAAAATTGGACTTGTGAAGTTATTTGCTTTCAAATGACACCCAACATGACATATTTTGCAGAGGTTTTAAAAATCGAAACCTAATTAGCATATTAGCTAATTCTATTAGCAGGGAGAAAAATTCGTAAGTTTTAATCATGAAATTGGACTTGTGAAGTTATTTGCTTTCAAATGACACCCAACATGACATATTTTGTAAACGTTTTAAAAATCTAAACCTAATTAGCATATTAGCTAATTCTATTAGCAGGGAGAAAAATTCGTACGTTTTAATCATGAAATTGGACTTGTGAAGTTATTTGCTTTCAAATGACACCCAACATGACATATTTTGTAAAGTTTTCCTCAATGACAGCACCCTATTCCGACATAGCTTTAGGTTCGGGGTACAACGCTAGTTGTGCTCCTCAGAAAGAATCTAAAATTTTATGAGCACAGAGCCGCGAGGTGTCTCCCACCTACTACCTCTGCTATGAAGATTGCCGACTCCCGCCGCTAGGCCAAATGCTGCAGCGTGCAAAACGCACAAAGGCGCTGCTGCAGCAAAGGAGCCAATTCTTTTTTACAGTTTGCTTAGAACTGCAAAAGGCACTCAAGGCATGGCTGCACTTGGCAACGTAATGCTGTAAAATCCTTGCAAGCTTTTTAACCAGCGACTTCCGCGATGGGTGGAGCTTCCCCTGGCTATTCCAGGTTCGCCTGTCGCCGCTGGCCCTTTCATTTCCACACTGTTGGACATGCTACTGCTTTTGTCCAGCAGACGCCTCCGTGCGGTCGGCAATTTCGAAGCCGATCTCATAAGGTTAGCTTGCAAGAATTATACACCATGCCAGACAAGTTTTTTCAGACAAGTTCTGTTCAGACAAGTTCTATCAAGAAAAGCCCCATACGTACTGAATGTTTCCATTTCATATATCTTGTCAAAGCATCTTTGCGAGACAGAGAAATCCCACAGACTGTGCACTCGATCCCCATTTCACCGAAAACTGTACTTCAGACACAAGCACTATTATACTACTAGATGGAAAGCTTCAACCAATCAGATTGATGCTGACCAAGCATTTGTAAATTTCAGCCAATCAAATTGATGCTGACCTTGCATTTGCAATCTTCAACCTATCAGATTGACGCTGACCAAGCATTTGTAATTTTCAACCAATCAAATTGATGCTGACTAAACACTCTTGTCATGCTGACAAAGCAAAGTTTAATAATTTGATCAGAAACAATAGCCATTGCGTGAAGTTGTGACACTGCTGCAAGTTGATACTAAGTTTCTCTTTTACAATGAATATTTCACGGCATGTATTTATTAAGCACAGTCAAGACTCAAAACAAAACTGTGGCAAATTTAATGGTGGACGAGAATATATAACCAATCTAATTAAACAGTGCGTTCAAAATCCTCATCGAAAAAGAAAGGATTACAGCGAAACTCGCCCTACCGTTTTGGTTCTCGTACGACATTTTACTTTCGTTATTGGCAAGAACCGAGATTCTAATGATAGTATGAGTATACAGGTAAACTATATATAAGTGTTGTCATTTAATTGTCTTACTAATTATTTCAAACTTCTTAATTCTGAATACCTTCCCTCTCATAATCGTATATAGTTTCTTTTAAGGTTGCTTACGATTCTTACGATGACTTCGTTTTGACTGCCTATCCAATATGAAATCTTTCAATTTCTCTAGCAATAACTTGGGAACTGCTGTAATTTGCTGCTAAATGTGTATAAGATTGATTGCTGTATCTAATTGCTGTACAATTTGAAAAAATGCGCGCAAACTTTAAACTTTAAAAAGCTGTGTGAAAATTCGAATGTTATCCAGTGTTTCACTTTAACAATCCAGTGAGTGGTTACTTTAATTTTCGCTACATTTACCTTCATTCTAAGATGGAGAATATGGCTATTTGGCTTAGCCAGTTATTGTCTGGGGTTGAATACGAGCAGCATATTATCTACCAGGTATCCCGCAACCCCTCTATCTGCGTGGTATGCCACGACGCCGAGGCCTCGTGCAATTACGATGGGTGCACGACAGCTTGTAAGTCCACGCCGAGGCTTTGTCAAGAATGCTGTCTATCCGTCATCGCCTCCGGTCATGTAAACTGCCCGTGGTGTAGAGAAGTGTTTGCTGGATACTTGGAAAATGGCCTTTTCCACCTGGCACAGGTATGTTTTACTGTCTTGTAGCATATGACATTGTTATTGTATAAAACAAAACACTATCTTGCAGATTGCAACTGATTTAAACCAAGTTTGAAATTAGTTGGTTAAGCATTTCAAGTTAAACCCGTAAAAGACTAAAAATGTAAACAATGATCATTTTTAAAAACGAAATTTAGACAGATTAACTTGAAAAGGGGGTTGCTTTGGCTAATATCAATATTCGTGAATATCACTCATTTTCATGTATTTTGTTATCTCCACATGGACCGATTTAAATTGTTCAAGTGCTGCTAGTTGGTTGATCTTTCAGTCATACAACGGCTCCAAATAACCAACTAGTCGTTAGCCACCGGTGATTTTAACAGGGGGAAATATTTTACCGGTGATACTTTTTCCAGGGGGAAAAGTTCATAGGGGAAAAATTACACACCGGCTTTACAAATTAAAGATAACGATGAATTTATATCGACAGATCCAAAGCAGGTTAACACTAATTAGTCGCAAAAGGCAAAAGCTAGTATTCACCAATTCAAAATAGCATTTTTGCAAACATTTGAAAGCAAGCTTTAATTTACTTTACTTCAACCGCTGTACAATTAAATCTGAATAACAATTTTTGCTAATATTGCAAGTAATATCACTTCGTTTAGCTGACTAATTCATATGTTGATTTAAACTTAAAATGTAACTTGTTACGGATTTTTATAATAGCAGAAACCGGAAGCAAACTTTGCCATAGAACTATTTTGGATTATTTTAGAAACATTCTCTAGGCAGCGCAACATTGTGTGAAAGTTTATCTGTATGTTGGTAAATGACAGTCACATATTCTATAACACATATTCTATGACAGCCTGTATTCATATTAGTGATGTGTCAGTCACTGAAACTGAAATTGAAACTAGGTTTCAGTTTGTATAGGTTTCAGTTTCAGTCACTGAAACTGAAACTAAAACCTTTTTAGGCTGGCGACTGAAACTGAAACTAATTTATGTAAAAATCTGAAACTCGGACTGAAACTAGTTTCAGTCTTTCCTTAAAACGTGAAATGTTGAAGGGTGTGAGCTTCGATTCTGATAATATTCCCACAGGAGAGGCTATGTAAGCACCAATTTGTGTTAACTCAGAAGACTGGAAACCATTCTTTTTAAAGTGAACTGAAACTGGAACTGAAGCCTTTTTAGGCTGCCGACTTAAACTAAAATTATTTCGAACTGAAACTGAAACTAAAATCGACTACTGAAACAGCACTAATTCATATTATAATATTCCACAACCACAGAGTAGCTGTTTATGAAACTTTAAACATTTTCTCGGTTAAGTAATTCATGATGAAGCGAATTCTCGGTTAAGCCAATTCCCGGTAAAGCAAATTCTCTGTTAAGCAATACTCGCTAATGAATGTAAACCGCTCACAAATGAATATGAGCGTCAACAAGAGTCTATGCACGCAGAGATGGACGCGGGCCGCGGGAGCCTGCGGGATACCGCGGGACGGGACAGGATGGGACGACAACCTTTGTTTCGCCGGATCCTGCGAGACAAAAATTTCTTATATTTACTTCAAACTTAGGAAATTTTTAAGAAAGCTAGATAACAGTTTTCAAAACATTACAGTCACACTTCAAATTATTCTATACAATTTAATTTTAAGGTAATACAAGTTTCATTTGCTGTGCTGGTTTGCGTATCTTATCTTTTCTGATTGAAAGTTTATTGTTTAGTTTTGAGTATACGCAAGTAATGTAAATGATTTCGAAGTTGTCTAAAGTGTTGATTATGTATAATCAGTCAAGGGTTTGAGTTGTAACTTAAAGACGGGACAAAGCTACATAGATACTTTTGAAACTTGGCTTTTGTCTGCATTGCCTAATTTAATAAGTTATAATTACTGCAAACCAGCTAGTTCTAAACAGATCTATGCAAAACAATAATCATGGAACCGATGAGAAGAAACACTGGAGAGCATATTAAATGAACCTCAACCTGCGAAAATTATGAAGCGCAAGTTAAATTTTAAAACATGCAAATCATGTAGCAGCACCACATTGAAATTAGACCTAAAAGTTTTAGTTTTAAACCATAAATTTCTGGGAAATAATCTGTGGGAAATTAAGAAAACCGGATCAAGGCCAGATCCAAGCTTTTGACCCGGTGACCTAGTGACCCGATCCGAAAAGTGGCCCAAATTGAGACGGTGAGCCGGTTCCATCGCTTTTGCATGGCAGTAATTTTCTGATTCCGCTAAATTTGATTTTATTTGGCCAATTTGGCCAATATTTTTGAAATCAACATTTGATATTGTTTTTGCAGAGGATATAAGCATTTCACATTTTTACACACAGCAGCGTATTTGAATAATAAATCAAGTACTGACTTTGCATCTTAGCGAAGAAAAATAAAAAGCGCAAAGTTTACATAACAAACTTATTTTAAATTTTCATATTAAAGTAGTGTTAATTACCATTAATTTTAGCTAATGAGACAATTAAGAAATTGTGCGGGATTTTGTGGGACGGGCATTATCAAATTTGCGGGACTGCGGGATCCCGCGAGACGGGACAAACAAATTCATTGCGGGACGGGGCGGGACGGGATGAAAACTTTCGTCCCGCGTCCATCTCTGTATGCACGTCTACTAGCTACTGGAACTATGAAATCTCCCTAAGGCTTACACGCTTTCAAAATTCTCAAATATGCTGAGTTAACAGTATTAGCTAGATGTTTTAATATAAACAGTTCCAGAATGAATATCAATTAACGTCTATTTTTGTGTTTTAGGTGGTCACTACGAACTCGGATCTGTTTGTTCCTCCGCCTCTGGTAAGAGCACTTTATAATAAAATTTAAAAACGTAAAGGAATTTTATACTTTTTATGTTCTCCAAGGAAGCTACAGTTTAAAGTTTACTGTCTCGTAGCTATTCTTTCCGGTGAGCAGGCGTTGAATACATTTTAAACCTAAATTTGAAACATCTTTGTAGAAATCTTTGGAGTTTTCAAGAATTTAGAGTTTCCGACTGCATCGAAAGCAGTGAAAGTAATTTTTAAAGCTGTTTGTCCGATTGATTGATAACAATTTCGCAAAACGGCAGACATTTAACATTGAAACTTCTTTGAAAAAATTTTGACTTCATCAGTCGTATCTGTGTTTGTCAGAATGATAACAATTTAGCAAAATCCCTGATGGTACTAAACAAAAGCGACAAAACCATATCGAGCGGTGTATAATAATCGAATAGCAATGCTACTTTTAAATATTGTGTGGAAGGAACAGAACTGTCAAATTCGAGGGGTCCGGGGGGGGGGGTGCTGCCAGTGAATTGGGTCACGCCGTGGTCTGACTTGGAGAAGGGTCCGATCCAAAAATTCGATCCAATTGGGGGAGGGGTTTTTCAATATTGTGCACCTAATTCAGTTAGACCGTCGCCAGATCTCTCAACCTTATACTACATTATAAGCTGTTCAATAAATACTCTATAACCAGCGGCCACATATTATACAGTTGACGGATGAAGTCTGACCAGCCGTTTTGTGTTAATCACAAAACAGAATTCATAAGCATGATAAAATATATTATTCAGTTGCGTAATTCCTGCACTGCAATTAGCTTGCATCTCTCCACCTAGCTTGCAGTAAACAGCAAGCTGTAACGTTAGCATCAGCAAGCAACTTAACACAGTCGTATAAACCGGGTAAAGGTACACAAGTGTGATCCAAAGCATCGAGGTGGTGTTTTTCAAACACGAAAATCAACTTAACTTGCTCTTGTGGGGGCGGTGTAACGTTGGTCAGGCTGTTTTAAAATTGCATGGGGGGGGGGCGGTCGCGGTTACTCATGAAAGTTTAAAAATGATATAGCAAAGTGAAACTTCAAAAATATTGTACATAATAATAACTTTTGCCTAATTTTGCTGATAATAGTCTCAGATCTTGACATTTTGTCTTGTTTTTCTAAAATATTTTGTCTTATAATTTTAGCTTCCACCGCACATGTTCCAACCGGTGGGTGCTGGGGACGATGACGATTCAGACCTATGGAGCGTCAACAGTGAGGCGAGCCAGTCGACGGATGACTACCTATCCGAAGGTAGTGATGAAGTAGATGGCGATGACCCCATTCCATTTCTGGAATACGGCGACCATAGTGAAGATCCCGATGAAAATCAGATGGGCTAGGACTTCAAGAGCCAGAAATAGAAATAAACTGCGAAAAATTTGATTTTGTTTGTTAATGTTTGAATAATTTGTTTGTTTTTAGAAATGTAGAACTCAAAATCCAGTAAACTAGAGCAAAGCTTTGAGCTTTCCTAGGTTAGATTTGCAAGCTCATCAAGATAGCTTGGAGAGAAAATTAGCATAGTTCGGCTAACTTCAATTGTAATCCTTAGCTGGGGGTGTTAAGAAAAGGCCTACTTAGAGGGAATAAGTTAGGAATTAGGTCAGAATTCGATGCAAGTCTTGAACACAGATTGCCAGGGCAGTGATATTGCGCTGTCGATACCGCGAAAACAAGACTTGAAGCTTGATAGGTCAGTGGTACCGCAGTACCGGTACCGCGTGGTCCTCGTTTACCCCTTCCTACACTACTAACTGAATAGAAAGTTGCAAAATTTCGTGTCATTGCTCATTTGCCGTGTTTTCTGGAGTACTGAGACTTGTTGAGCCAAATCCAAAAAATGTCCCTCGGCCCACATTTCCTTTATATCATGGATAAGAAGAAATTTTGGCCGATTCTACAGTTTTGAGAAATCGATGTTCAAAAATTTTTGGTCTATATTCAGTCTGTCAGATGTCAGCATGTCGGAATTTTTTTGCTATTTTCTTGCCAATTTTGCCAGTTTACATGTACAGATTATAAGCTTTAAAACGATGCATAAAGCTCTTTCCAACTCCCAAAATTGCGAAAGTTATAGGGTTTCGAAAAATCACCAAAAAAGCACTGCACAAAAGGATACCAGCACCTTAAGAAGCTAGCAAAATTGCAAAATTAGCAAAAAAAGCAGAAATTCTGACATCCTGACATCAGACTGGCTGAGTACAGACCAAACCTTTTTGAACATCGATTTCTCAAAACTGTAGAATCAGCCAAAATTTCTTCTCGTGCCATGATATGAAGGACATATCGGCGGAGAGGCATTTATTGGATTTGGCTCAACACGTCTCAATACCCCAGAAAATCCAGCAGATGTGCTATTACACGAAATTTCGCAAGTTTGTATATTCAGATTTCTCGCAACTGGAGAAGCTTTAGCTCAAACCATGAAAAATGTCCCTTCGCAATATATAGTGCGATGTTTCATCCAGCCAAAAATTACGCAAATCCATTAAGTAGTTTTGCAGAAGTCGATTTTCATAACAAAATAGTCGCAGTTTTGCCAAATGGTCTTTCAGCCAAATATCTAGCTTAAAGCAACGAATCCCAGCTAATACGTATTGATAAAATGTGCAATTAGGCTGTGTATGGATTGAGTATAAATAAGCCAAAATTGTCTCTAGGATCTGGCAGTAATTTTGAAAAAATTGGTTTCTTCGAAAATGACCATTTTTTGACCCCAAGAGTCGTTTTTATCTTATACGGACTTAACCACTAGGGACAGCTCAAAGGTTGTAAAACAAAAGTGTTCATTTGGTGCTCTCTTTCATCATAACCAATCAGGTGTAACGACTACGTACTGAGAGAATCAGAATAATGGCAAATGGCATCTTTTCACCTAAAAATGCGGGACTGGTCGCAGAATGTTAAAGGGCACGAAAATAATGTACTTGGAAAGTTTCATCCACTTTCATGAAGAATTGAAGCTAGTAGGGTCGAATTTACACAAAGCGATCCCAGCACGTTAAAGCTCGCAACAGACACACATGGAACCAACTGAGTAGTTGTGTTTTCGAGCTAAAGCTCGAAATGATGTGGATCGGATCGGATCGGCAGCCAAAATTGACTACCGATCCGATCCGGAAAATGGCTGACGATCCGATCCAGCCCCGGATCGGTCGATCCGATCCGGTCCGCCGATCCGATCCACATCACTTTAGAGCACAAACACAGCGTTTAAATTTGCTTGAAGTGATGGATCCAATTTGTGGAACGTCAGCTGTTAGCAAACAGAGCATAGTTTTTGCTCCGATTACAGACACAAGGCTTGGTGTCAGACTCTTATCATTATGTACTCTTGGTTATAATATATTATAACCAACATATTAACATTCAGGGAAACGTTTCCTACACTTGCTGGAGTCCTGACTGACAGTTTCAGTCCAGCCAATAAGTAAGCGTAAAAGGATAATTTGTTTGAAGTGAGGGGGCAAATTTGTGGGAGGGTCAGTCGATAGCGCTCAGCGTTTTGCTTTGATAGCATAGAGTCAACTCTCATCATTATCAAAACGTATATGATATGTACTCTTGGCATCAGCAAATCTATAATTACATGTCAAAGTTAGATACCAATGGAAAGCCGCTGTTTATCTATCAAGAAAGGAAACCGAACTTAAAATTTATGTATTACGAATGACAAGGGCATTGCAGCTATTAGCAATGTAAACACAGTAAACTCACACAAATGGCTCAGTGTCAGTAATGTAAATCATTCCAGAAGCTTCAGGGTGGGATAAAATTTCTGGTGGTTGGCCTTTCTCTGGTTCGCGAGAAGAGGAAACTTTTAGTTAGGCAACTGACTGTATTTAATTTAAACAATGGTAGTTCAAACAACGGTAGTTTAACAGGAGCTGATAAAAAGCAAACCAAAGTGTCCTAAAAGGAATATAAGAATGAAATAGTTTATTTAAGGTATAATTAAAAAGGGCCCATATCGAGCACCAATTACTTTACATTTTGCTGATATGAGACTGAGACATCAGAAAAAGCCAACACTTTTATAGTCTATTAGCATTTGCTGATTGTTGTAAATAAAGTGTCGAATTAAAAGCTAAAATATAGGGATCTCTGAGAAATTAGCAGCATTTCACATAGCCGTATAAAAAATTTCACTTGCAGTTTGAATTTGGATTGATTTTTCTATGGACCAATTTGTGTGTTGTAGGTGGAACAGAAATCATAATTTCATGAACAATATTTTCAAAAGTTTAGCTAACCAGAACGTTAATAAGTTAATAGTTAATAGTTAAGTTATTAGTTAATAGTTATTATTTAATCATTTTCAAATTATGACCCTATTTAAGCGATTATTCTGGCTTTTTGATGCAGCTAAAATACAATTTTGCCATATAAACAAGGGAAGTGCTCATATTCATACTTATTCAAGGATTTATGTCAAAAGCAGCATGAAACAAAGTCCCTAGTTCTGAATTGAAAGCAACCACTTGCACTTTGCCAAAGTGCTTCGAAAATTGAGTGAAGGATATTGCAGTGAAAAAGGATACTGGCAGCAATTTTGTAGAAAATTTTATGTACATTCGTTGAATAAAGCAGCGCTACTGCATCACTCTGCAAGCTAAGAAGTTGAATCTGATAACTATGGCAGTTGGCAAGATTATTGATTCAGATTCCTGAACATTTGCGCTAACTTTCTTTGCTATCACTTATTATACATCCATGCAGTGAAATATGTCTTTTAGTGTAGCATATCATATTACAGTACAAATAATTTGACAACTATGGTTTGTCTAATTGTGTACATTCCATGTTTGCTTTGAGATAAATAGCAGCGAAAATTTGTAGCAATAGTCATGGATGCATCTTTTGTTGAGACTGGAGTACATTACTTTCATGCTAATGAAATATAAAACAAACAGTAATTGCTCCATTTTAATTAACTAAATTATTTGCTTATGCAACTTTTACACTTTAATAATTATTTTAGCTTTATTACTATTTGAAACTTGTGGCAGCGCTTGAAACATGTATTCGCTTAGTCTAAGCAGTTTCATTCGTCCTACGATGGAGGAACCTATATGCTTCTACAATTCAACAACCACAGCACCAGTACCTGAAGTACCCGAACTTGCTCGGTATGTGGCGTACATAACCTTTGGCAGTTTAGCCGTGATGGCTAATTCCTACATCATTGCGAGCATATTCAGCCACAAGGAGCTGCGACGAAAACAGTTCATAATTTTGGTGGCTCTAGCAGGTTAGCTTCTAGCACAATTTTTGATTTTATTTATCTATCTTAAGGATTCCTGAATCGTTGTTTTAATTATTTTCTGCTAGTTCTTTTCAAAAGGGGACGTATGTATTTTAACACAGATATAAAATAAAGAATAGGTTTGTCGCTATCAGTGGCACCATTCAACTGTTGAGACATTTCGATTTAAGGCGATGACGATGAAAGCCATGACCAAACATTCGGAGATTTTAGATTTTACGATTTTAGCATCATCTTAAACATTAATCTTTCAAAAATTAATTAAAAATTTTAAAGGCCTAAATTAAAATCTAATTCCAAAATACGCAGTTTAACATTTCAGCTTTATTTTAATGTAAAATTTGTTCAGATTCATTACAGTGTGTCCGGACATTTGTTTGGCTCACGCGAAAAAATGACAACTTTTTCCACTGCCTATGTTTAACACATGAAACCTCATCGTTGAGCTGAAATTACTCTACAACCAAAAGACTTTCGTCATTATTTTTAAAAACTGGTTAAAATATACCGTTTGGAAAATAAAATATGTAAAAATTAGCGAGATCGGAAAAGTTGAAAGTATGGCACAAAAATGGACCCCCTTAACTCGAGTTTATAGGGATACAACCTTCTCTTTTAATTACTGTACCTTCAAAACTTCTGCAGTCTGCACTAATGGGTGTGTGAGCGTTCACCAATCCAGAAACGATTGTCGAGTATTTAGGTTAAAATAGCTCCAGTGTGGAAATATTTCTATTATTTTAGTTCCATTCTAATTAGTGAAAATTCATGCAACCACTAAATGCAAGATTTTGTGTGGAGACACTGGCTTGCTAGATTGCTCACTATAAAAGGTGCGTAGTCAAAATATTAAGTTGAGTTGAATTGAATGAGGCATTTACGGGAGAAGTTTGCGTTATGGGGATAATTTTTGTGCAGTATTTATGGATCAGTAGTCTGGTGCCAATTTGGATTTTTTTAATTTTGAAAAAGGTTTGTGTTTGATGTGTGATACACTGGTGCCTGTAAACTTCTGTATTTCATTTTCGGATAATCGAATTCTGCTTGCTCTTGTTGTATTTGAATAAATTCGAGTCACTCAAATGGCTTTCGGTTCTCTTCTTCTGTAGTCGGTCAGGTGCAGCGAACGAGTTGATTCGGACTTAATACACAAGCTTTAAAAATCTGCAATCTTGAATTTGTATTGAGATTCCTTTTTTCAAAACTCTCACAAGGGCTACGACGACGAGCAAATTAAAGAATAGACGTTAAAACTAAATTTTTAACAGTAATGCTGTGTCAGCGGGGTTTTACAGATATTGTTTTATTACCTATCTTTAGTGTAGTCTAAAAAATTTATGATTATGGCAAAAACAGCCATGCACGGTGATGAAATAAAGAGTAAAAAACAGATCACAAGTATGATCAGATCAATGGAGTACACTTGTCCTTTCAGCTCAAGGTTTGCGCATCTTTATTAAAATGACTCATTGACTGATCATCAGAAAACCTAAAAGAAGCAGCTCGAGAATTTATTTTGCACGGTATGAAAGGTGATCAAAGCCAGCATTTCAAACGTTAATCGATAACAATATTTAATTTTGTTTAGTTAGTGACTGGATAGTGGGCCTCTCTTATTTGGTAAACGGAGCTTTTCGATTGCGAATACTATTGTCTTCAGGAGCCAACAATTGTTCAACGCCTTTGAAATGCTTGTTCCAAGTGCTTCCCCTGCTAAAGTGGCTTGGAGATTTAAGCTCCATATCTATGGTCAACGCCTTGGCATCCGACAGACTTTTCTCCGTAACACTGGTAACTTTGTATATTAGAACTTCCACCAAATATATTGTTTTTCTCATCGCCGTTCCTTACTTGTTTACAGCGGTGTATTGTACATGCTGTATGACGTATGTACTTCAGCGTCCTGACCCGTTCAAGTTCATCGATTATACATGTAAAACCAAAGAAATGACTACTCTTTTTTTAAGTAATATTAGAAAACTATGGTTAGCAGCTGGAGGCGCCACAAGCATGGTATTATACTTATTGACCATTGGGTCCCTATTTTGCAGAAAATTTACGACAGTTTCCAAACTTTCAGGCAGCACGTTGGCATCTTTTAAGCGTGAACTAAAGGTAACAGCAACATGTCTCGTTGTTATAAGCAGGAGCCATCCTATTGGTAGCTATTCCAGGGATTTTACACTACTTTGAGATTTCCAATGAAGCTAAAACGTTGGTGCCGCTGGGTTCTTGTGTTAACTTATTTGTATACGCTCGCAACTATCCCAAGTTCCGTGATTACGAGCTGTGCAAATTTAGTTGTAAAAATAAACATGGAAATTCCATTGGTTGTGTGCGCACTGCAGTAATTACTTCCGCTGCTCCATCCAATGCACCGCATGTTGTGGTACAATCGACCTTCAATGATAAGTCTCCCTAAGTAGAGTGAAAGATAAACCTTGACTAGAACGTACACAGATGATAACAGTTTGTTCTACTTGCACTCAAACTTTTGCTAATATTAAACTTTGCTGCGTTCGCATTATTCTGCTGTGCCTGTGCTGTATTTTTGTTTGCCATTGATTGTTTTCTGTACGTTTTTCAGCATTGACTTGCCCATATTAATGTCATTTATATAAAACAATTTTGTTTGGTATGGAGTTTGTTTTGTTACGTCAAGTTCTAAGCCTTTATTTCACTATCAAGAAGAGTACATAATGATAAGAGTATGAAATTTAGCCTGGTTTCTGTTATCATAGCAAACACTACGCTCTGTTCGCTAACCACTGACACCCCCACAAATTGGACCCATTACTTGAGAGAAATTTAGGCGCTGTTTGCGTTCTAAACCTCCCATTGAAACAACTGAGTAGTCGTGTTTTCGAGCTTTAGCATGCAAACGTAGCGCTTAAATTTCTTTGCAGTGATGGGTCCAATTTGTGGAGGGTCGCCCGTTAGCGAACAAAGCATAGTTTTTGCTCTAATAACTGAGACTAGGCTTAGTGTGATACTCTTACCTTTATGTACTCTTGCTATGAAGAACCAAGTCTGAGGTAAAACATGTGATTTTGTAGAAACCTTTTGTTCTTACTACAGTTATAGTCAATCGCGTGATCAGTTCTCTGGTGGATGAGATGACAACTGAGGGTGTACACAATTCTTCAATTCATACCAAGAGTGCATAATTTATAAGCGTACTGTTAGATGTCACTAATGTTACTCCATGTTATCAGAGCAAAAAGCATGTCTGTTCGCTACCGGGGGACCCCCACGAATTGGATCCATCACTTCAAACAAATTTGCCCGCTATGCTTACATGCTGAAGTTCGCAACAGACGCACATTGAACCAACTGAGTAGTTGTCATACATCGACATACGATCGGGTCCTGGGGGGGAATGGAATCCTGGGCAGCGAAACTAATTTTGGATTTCGAAAAAATTTACAAAATACAAAAAGTACAATATTTTAGATTTTTTGCAGCCTGAAGAAATTGTTTTCCGGAGACACTGACTATATTATTTGATACCTTTATTGAATACCTGGGGGCGCTTTTTTAGTTGATACGAAATCGCTCATCGTAGTTGGAGAAATTAGCTAAAATGTATGCACCTTGGTTTTTCCCTCACTTTCCCAACTCCCTGACTAGCTTCCACTTTAGCTAAAAAAGCAGCAATCGGGGTAACTCAAAAAAGGGGTCCAAGGGTATTTTTGTGTAAAACACATCTGCTAAGTTACTTGGTGCAGGTTCTTCTGTCTTATTAGAATATCTAACGTCATGGCTAACACTTAGAAATGCTAAATTTCTTCACCAGAGTGACACTCTAAACGCTCCCTAATTATATATGTTCTAAAATTTCTAAACCTTCGCAATACTTGTCGGCCAAAGTAAATTTATTTAAGTATTCTTGTAGACTCATTGAATCTATACCTTACACTGCATATAGTACTATTTTCATTAAATTGTAGCACTGTATAGTATGCATAGTATTTGCTCTTCCTTCTTTGCACACTAAGTACTTTCATCATAGGTAGTTGTATTCGAACTCCCAGCTCTAGCCAGATCTTACCATCTCCGCCGAGGCAAAACATGTGAGTTTGTAGAGTATTATTTAGCCTGTTGTTCTTACTTACTTACTGTTATAGTCAATCGCGTGATTAAAGTCTGACCAAAAAATGTAGGGAGCGAAATTATTTTGTTTATACTGAATTACCGGTACATTTTTCCTGCAGCAATGTATATATTTTCTGAACCGTCATGGCATGAACTTTTTTTGGTTGAAAAAATTTTTTAAAAAATTAGAATTCATCAAAAGAAGCCGATTTTTTAAGTTTTGAAAGATCAGTAGAAGCCAGGAATTAGCCGTCAGGTAGAAAACTAGCCCAGGGGCAAATCTTCAGCCATCTGTACTGGCTGCAAAGGCCTTTTCCAGCTTGCTGGCACAAAAGTATGAAGGTGATGACTTTACGTTTATAGCTTTTCAGATTCAATGTAGATATCCTCAAGTCCTCAACCAAGTCGGAGCTATCGACCTCGGTTGTCTCTATGGAGAGGCCTCGCGACAGCTACCCAGCAAGCGGGCGGGAAATGATTTTACCTACCTGTTATATGATAACAAAACTAAGAAGACTGCTTTATAGTATTGCTTATTTGCTTGAACTTCATAGTTGTGCATAGCATGCAGCCAAGCTGCTAGCTCCAAATGTTAAATAACATTAAACTTGCTACTACAACTTCGATACTTTTTACGATTTTGTTTTAGATGTCTTCACTTTGGGACGGTGCAACAATGTTTCTCCTTGTCATCATCCAAACCAAAAGATGAAGAATAAAAAGAAGACGACGAGGCAGCAGAAGATTTAAAAATTCATGTGTTTGCATGGCATTTCTGTTTGTATTGTGCATACTTTAGGTAGGGTTAAGTTATTGTACATAGGTAGGTAGGGTATATGTTTGCTTTAGCTTTAGAGCACTCAGACACGTACTAGGTGGAATCACATACAACGAAAAGAAATACGTCAGGGTTGTGAATGTCTGTCGTGATTTTGTTTCATGATCCGTCCATATTTCAAAAACCAAGATTAGGTTAGCTAATCAGAGGGACAAATGGATTGAAGAATATCACCTATACTTTACCTCTGAAAGCCCACTGATATCGCATAGTTAATCTGGGCCTGCCCTTAATAGGCGTGCATTTACTATAAAGATATTACTACTATTTTTCTTAAACTGTTTAATGTTAATGAAGTATTCTTGGGCCCCCTACTCTACTTGCCCAGACTTCCTACACTGAGCAACAACATCAAACACAATTCACTGTATATATATATTTAATATGTAAATAGTTTGACAAACAAACAGACAAACACAAAAGACAATGTTTTCACCAAAACGTTCACTTCTCTAATCTACCAAGGACAGATCCACCACATTGACTTTATTTAACAGCAATCCCTTCGTGATTGGATTGCCAGAACGCCGATACTGGACGCTCAGTCCATTTGCCGTGCTGGGAAAGGTAGCGGCTTGTCGGCTCAGCACGCCCCTGTACACCAGCCAAGATGCGAAATGTTCGCAGTTGAAGTCCATTAAGTCATAGTCACTTTCCTTCCCCCACAATTTGCGCCAGCAAACACAGGAGTTCTCCTGGCTGCGCCCTGACCAGCTTCTACCCTTCATCGGTCGTCAATGAAGAAGCGGTCCTTCCCAACCACATCCTCCAAAGGGCGGAGCTCAATCCGGTAGTTGGAGGATAACTCCGCCCAACAATAATGTGCCCTCACGAGAACGAACGATGACGCCGTAGTGATAGTACAGGGGAAGCCCAATCCATGAGGATATCCTTTCTATGGCAATGATGACGCCAGTACGGAGCAGGCCGTGTTGAGGGTTCCCGGGTCGAGGGATCCCGGTGTATCATCTGGACACCAGGGTCAGAGGGTTGACCAGGTTGCCGGTGTCTGTCTCCGTCAAATCAAATCTTTGACGGAGCTCCACTTGCGCTTATCCCCCTTATTCTTACTTTGCACCTTTTCAGTGGTTGAGTTGCCTGCTTCGGGCGCAGGCCAGGAGGGCGTGCCCATACACAAGCTGCTGAAAGATACTGCAGTAGGCCTCAATCTCGGCGTTTACAACAGTCTCCACTGCTGGAAGCACAGGACAAAGCTGAAAAACCTTCTTCAATAGGTTAGCCATACCAACTTTAAAATCGAACTTATGCTCACATAATATC
The DNA here is from genome assembly GCA_030248195.1 of Trissonchulus latispiculum. Taxonomy (NCBI): domain Eukaryota; kingdom Metazoa; phylum Nematoda; class Enoplea; order Enoplida; family Ironidae; genus Trissonchulus; species Trissonchulus latispiculum. The sequence goes on along the minus strand of JASAND010031890.1, from coordinate 93 downwards.
TTGCAATAATGAAATGCCTTGATTCAAAAGCCTCTTTATAGTGTAGAAATTCTAACTTAGAATTATCTGTTCTGCCACCATGAAAGCTGAACA